>JAYGXS010000009.1:3766729-3822034 GCA_036362985.1 Ligula intestinalis
TTTTTTTCAGCCGGATTACGAGTTGAAAGAGCGGAGAAAGATGAGACAGCTAATAATAGAGCTGGAAAAACGGAGATCCAATGGCGAGACAAATCTCAAAATAAGAGAGGGAAAAATAGTTCAGGTCAAAAGGAAATCGCTCTGGTCGAAGCCGGTAACAGTGACGGCCTAGCTGTCCCGCCACCGAAACCTCAGACATGCCCTCTTAAATTGGTCGTTTTAAATGCCAGATCACTGATTAATAAAATGCCTCTGCTCCAGACTATGGTTTTCCTCAACCGCCCAGACATTGTTATGGTAACTGAGACATGGGCATCGGCCTCTGTAGCTGACTCAGAACTCTCTGTTCTAGGCTATTCATGCGTTCGGAACGATCGAAACAATGGCCGTGGCGGAGGAAGCTGCATCTATATTAAGCAGCCACTTGCATTTCTCTCGTTGGACTATCCTCAATTCGTTGAATACTCACCTTCATCAGACCACCCACACCTATTTTAGCTCTACTACTATCTTCCTAAGCAGTTTTTTTCTCTTGCACACTTTTTGAGCATGGAGGCCCGTTGAACACTGTCTCCATTTTCACTGTAAGAGTTTTTTTTAACTGCCATAATTTTTAGATTTTAGTTCAAAATTACCTGCAAAACATTGCTAATGTTGCCCCAAAAGGACAATTTCTGCTGACATTATTACGACTTTCTACGTCTACTTGCACATATTGTCAATTTTTTTTTCAATTTTTATTTTTTCAAAATTAACTTTGTATAGATAGTGCCGTACTGGCGCTGAAAAATATAAATTCCAAATTCCAAATTCCAAAAGACAAGTACAAATCGCCCGAACTGGATGAACTCAAACTTGCAGGCCGCTTGCAAAAAAGAAACTGCTTCTGGAGGTGCTACAGATTAACCTGCTCCGATAAACCCTTAAGTAGGTATGAGCAACAAAATTCCATTTGTAAAAGAGGAACTACTAAACTGCGCAAGAAATACGAGTTGAACGTAGTACACAAGTCGTTGGAACACCCCAAGATATTGTACGGTTACATACGAAGGACGAAGAGGTCTCAGGAACTGATCCCTGCTTTAAGATCAGCCGATGGACAACTGGTGACCGAAGACCAGATGAAAGCCTCCCTCCTCTCCGATTTCTTTGAATCCGTCTACACCCCAGAACCTACAACTTTTGCCAACGGTACGTTCGCTCATCGACCGATAACTGCACCCTCACCCTCCTCCTCATTGCCCACAATAGAGGACCTAGAGTTTTAACACAGCACTGTCAGGTCCGAATTACTCCAACTTAAGCTTGCCAATCCATCAGGGCCGGACAAAATTCCTGCACTAGCACTAAGAGAATTAGCTAACGAACTATGCAAACCCCTGGCTGCCATCTTCCAGAAATCTTTTGACGAAGGCCAACTCCCAGAAGAATGGAAGTAGGCAAACATCACCCCCAACCTTTAAGGGAAATTAACGACTTGATTGCACAAATTACCGTCCTGTCAGTCTACCTTTCATCGCGTGCAAAGTAATGGAGCGCATTATTAAGAAGCGTTTAATGTATTTCCTCGAAAGCAACAAAATACTATGTGATAGACAGCACGGCTTTCGCCCAGGACGCTCTTGCCTCACGAGTGCTCTTTACTCACAGGAAAAGTGGACAAAGGCCGCAGATAAAGGCTATCCAATTGATGTCATATTCTTCGACTTCAAAAAGCCTTCGATAGTGTACCACACAGGCTTCTTCTGCAGAAGATTTGGGACGTGGGAATCCAAGGAAAAATTTATAAATGGATCAATAGTTTCTTGTCCCTCAGAGAACAAAGGGTCGTTTTCGGAAACTCAACCTCAGAATGGACAAAGGTCGAGAGTGGTGTACCACAAGGCTCAGTTTTGGGTCCACTGCTATTCCTGATTTACGTAAACGACTACCACAATGAGCTTGATAGCGCAGCTGTGATGTTTGCGAATGACAAAAATATGGGCTGAAATTACGTGCGCAGACGACGCAAAGAGATAACAGTCAAACATTGGTAAACAGGTTATCTGGTCGTCCACGTGGCTTCCTTACTTTAATGTATCCAAGTGTCTTGTTCTACACATTTGCCCGGGGTGAAAAGCGCCGCCAAAACGGTTATTTTATCAATGGTACCGCATTAAAAGAGGTTGAGACGCACAAAGATCTGCGTATATAGACAACCGCAAACTTGATGTAAGCAGCGCACTGTAAAATGTCCGTCCAGAAGGCAACTAGTACCCTGCAGTGGATCAGACGAGCGTTCAAAATCTTTCTATCTGAACTCTTCGGAAAAATCGTTGGCGCCTTTGTGATACCATATCTTGAGTATGGAATGCCAGTTTGGACACCGTGGTTGAAGAAATATATGGAGCTTCTTGAACAATTGCAGTGCAGGGCGACAAAGATGGTCGATGGTCTCAGGGACTTACGATCTTAGGAGAGATTGATCAAACTTGACCTGCCATTTGCTGTCACTCCTGATCGGGCATATATTCACTCAGAAATGTGCGAACACTGATGCAATAGGCTTCCAAACTAAACGAATGTCATGTGGTGTTCAGAGGTGTAAGAGCGAATGGCAGATGCAAGATGCTGATGAACTGCGGTTCGATGAAGTGCTTATGACCCATCTGATAGACTCCAGTGGTGGACCAACTGCGCCGTCTGTGAGTGCGTTTGTTTGTGTTGTCCGACCAGCTGGTGTTCAGGGTTATGCTTGGCTGATGAAAGGTAAAAAGCCCAAAACAGTTCTGTATCAAGCTACCCCAAAATGCTGTCATACCCCCCTTACTGTTGTAATGACTTAGCTGGAATCAGCCTGACAGGCGGTCACCCGTTGGGGACCTCTGACCACCGTATTAACTTGATTTAGTTCGGAAGCCTATTCGATCGGTGTTCGCACATTTCTGAGTGAATATATATATATATATATATATTTATCTGTAAAACAAATCAGGGGTAATTATGTTGGAGAGGGGAGAAAATTTTGAGAGAAATGGGCAAGGGGAGGAGGGACGGGTCCTTTATCTACCGCCTCAATTACTGCTGATTGATTGCTTAAACTTTTGCTTACTTTACTTCCTTTTATATTGTTGCATTTTCCTGATGGTGAATTAATCGAAAACGTACGTTCGCCCAACTTGATTCCCCGAATGCTTTCATGAGTATCATCGCTGAGTTTATGTACGCTTTAATTTTTTTTGCCAACCTTAGTTGACGCTTTCTGGTCAAATCTGCTTGCGTGGTTTCTTTTGAAGTACCTTCCGATCACACATATTCGCTTTGGTTCAGTTACCAGAATATAAATTGTCATCCTTGCTAACCTTGAGGTACCGAACAACCAATGGAAGCAAAAGTGAAAGCCAAAGACGAGGTAAATCAAAACTTTTCAGAACACGTGTTTTTCCGCGGCCAATGGCGGCATATAAAAAATATGTTGGTGGACCTCTTCTAGGAGCGCTCTCGTAATTTTTCTCGATTTATTTGACAAAATTTAGCATATACGCTGGGTATCGACTGTACCAGCACTTTGCAGAAGTAAAATCCCCACACATTCAGGGTATTCTTAGGGCAATGATTTGGACGATTCGACGTTCATTAATGACCTCACTGGATGCAGTCCCTCGAACTGGATGGCTTCCTCCATTACAACAGCAAGCCAACTGGTTTGTTTGGTATTTTTCTGGTCATTTTTAGTCCGCATCTACCGACATTCGATCAAAAATGGAGATTCTTTGCATGGAGCTACAGGTGTGGTACTGTTTTTAACCTTGGTTCCTTAAATTTGTCATTTCCCATTTTTCGCCCTTTACTGTCTTATGCCTTAATTTCCCCAGGCCCATCTCTGTCACCACATGGAGGCAATCGACAAAAAGAAGAAATTCTTTGTCGACAAGTGGGAGCGCAAAGATGTTAGTCATTAATTTAATCAGTTCAAACTCATATCAAGCGTTTCTTTTTTCACGCATTATGTATTCTTATCTGGTACAGCCCCGCCTTGATAGGAGCAAATGTTACTGTCGTCCTGCTTATACTTGCACCCACTTATACTGAAGCATATGGCAGCTATCATTGCTCCACTTGTTATGGATATATTTCAAGCGTCCATCAGTACGAGCACTTCCTCAAGATTGGAAGTTTGGTGTCGTGAAGCCGTTTTATAAATCCGGTGATAAATCAATTCCCTCCAATTATAGGCCAGTAACTCTCACCTCGGTTTTAGTGAAGGTTCTGGAAACTCTCATAAAACAAGAGATCGACAATTTCCTGGACAAAACCAACGGTTCGATTCAAGAGCAACACGGTTTCACGCGAGGAAAATCTTGTGCCACAAACCTGTTATTTGCCCGTGAGTCTTAGGCCGAATCGAAAGAGAGGGGTTGCCCAGCGCATGTGGTATTTATCGACTTCAGTAAAGCGTTTGGCTGGGTTTCTCACCAACTGATAAACAAGTTAGCAACCCTTGGTATTGGTGGCAACATTCTGAGCTGGATCCGGTCATATTTGAGTGATAGGACTTGGAGTGTCAGTGTCGGGGGTGTATTGTCTCCTCACGAAATCGCATCATCTGGGGTTCCTCAAGGATCCATTCTTGGCCCCACCTTGTTCTCCATCTACGTGCAGGATCTAAAACAATGCCTTTCCTCTCCGTTCGTATTATACGCCGATGACCTGAAAATATGGCGTGATGTCACAGATGCCAACGACATAATCGCCCTGCAATAGGACCTTATCCAGTTAGCCTCTTGGGCTTCAAGTAACCAATTGCCGGTCAATGCTGCGAAATCGGCGTTCATGACAATTGGATCTACTGAGGTCGTCTTACCATACTCGCTCAATGGTGTCCCACTCCGACAAGTCACGGAGTTCTGCGACCTCGGAGTAATGATACAAGACGATTTGAAAACAAACTGTCACACAGCCAAAATTCGTGCGGCTGGGCTTCGGTACTTCTGGATGTTGAGAAGGACTTTCTCTTTGTGGTCTCCCGCCATATTTAAAAAGCTGTTCTCCATCTATGTTCGGCCTGTCATCGAGTTCGCGGGCCCGGCCTACTTTCCTTGCTACGCAGGAGAAATGCTCGCACTTGAATCGGTGCAACGACTGGGTTCTAGGATGGTCCCACAACTCCGCGGACTTCATTATGAAGCACGCCTTCGCAGTTTTAAATTGTTTTCCTTGGAGTATCGGCGACGTCGAGGGGATCTTATTTTTCTGTTCCGCTTGGTTGTGCTCAAACACTACCCATAGTTGGATTAGATCATTATTCGAAACTACGACGATTGCACCCGAGGCCACTCTTTTCGCCTAGTCCAGCAACGTTCAGATCATCTGCCTCAGAATTACCGGTTTTCCCGTCGGGTCATCAAAGACTGGAACTCCCTGAGTGAGGATATTGTCCAAGCAATGTCGGTTCCCAGTTTCGAAAGACGCCTTGATGCCTTTTTTCTAATGGCCGTGGATGACAACATCTACTCAACCAGTCAGCGGTTCCCACTTCCTTTCGAGGACCGCCGTCCTGTTTGAGTTTATTTTTCTGTCTTGAACTATCTTTGAAGAGACTCCTCCGGGCCTTGGGCCTCTTGTCTTTAATATATTGAAATTGATTAGTAAGGGTTTAGGTAGAACTAGTTTTATTATCACCAGGTCGTGTTTATATGTTTATGCTCATCCTAGAACCAGTTACGATAGGCAACCTGGTTAATTAGTCCGGTTTTATTAGTTTCAAACCCCTTTCTGCAGAGGGGCATAAATAAAATACACGTATCCTTGTTCCACGTGAATGATAACAGCAAACTGCCTTGTCGTCGATTGTTCGCGCAGATAAAATATTTTAGTTTCCGATGTTCCAGAAGTTTGTTGCCTTCCTGAAAATTTCCTTTTAATTATGTACGCGATAGGGTCATGGTGGTGGAATCTCCTGCGTTCTACAGGATGGTGCGGTATTTGAGAAAGCCGGTGTCAACATCAGTGTAATATCAAGCGAACTTACAGAAGCAGCGCTTCATCAAATGCGCGAACGGTTCGTTGATTACTCTTTAACATATGTTTTTTTCTTGCCAGCTGACACAACTGAACCGTCTTGTGCTAGTATTTTTATTTGATACGGCAGCAGTTATGTCTAACCCAACTGACCTCGATGATGCTTCAGAATGCACCTTTACACGTGAACATCTACTGTAGCGGATCTTGAAAGTTCGATTCATTAACTTCTCCAGACATCAGGTTTGCCATTTCATCCCACGACAAAGCCCAAGAGACTGCCAATCTCAATTTTACACACATCATACAATGAGGCAACTTGTTCTTTGTAATATAGACATATTCGCGGTATGACTGCATCTTTCCGTTATTTGGAATTTCATTGTCCCCCTCCCCCAGTTGTAATTAATGCAGCAGTCGCGCCTTTCTGTACCGAACCACAGTTAATTAAAAAACACACGAATGCGATTTCTGAGACGCCTGAAGTTTATTTGCTGTACCAGATTTAAAGTGGTTCTGCGTACCAATCTCATTTAGAATTCCACAGGATCGTCTCGTTGTGCCTGGGACACCTGCAATTTGAGTAGTTCTCCTAACCCGTCACAATTATTCTATCCGTCAACGTAATTCTCAAAAGTAGGTTGCGAAACCCAGTGCATAAGAATCTTTGTCCAAAATATTGCCTTGGTAATCGGGATGCTGTGATGTCCATACAGTGAGCTTGATTGTGCTTACCGAGGATTCTTTGTTATTGGTGTCTGATCAAACAGTCCTATTACCTCTCCGAAGTCTATGTAGTATCGAAAACGTCATTTTATCCACTTTCGCATCATCCAGCAAGTTCTCCTTCTGGCTTGCACCTTTTTTGGCTTAACCTAGCACGTTAATGAAAGTTGTGCCGGGTTCACATGAACCTCTTGTTTCAACAAACTGTCCTGAAATGGAAGTCCTTATTAATTATTACTTATTCTCTTTTATTCACAAGTTGAGTACTAGCGTGGTAAATTTGCATCTCTCCCACAAACCCTGATTTGTGAGCAGAAAACCACGGAAGGGTTAATACTGATAACGCTTTTACCGATAAAAAACTCATTATTTCGGTGCGTGCGCACCAGTCTAATCTTGTGTATACTGGGACACTTCAAATTATCTTATTTAACTTTTGGGCCGGATTAATCATTGGTAGTTAAACCTTGCGGAGCGGGGGCTGTGGATAGCGGTTATCCCACTGATTCACACAATTTAATTTTTAACTTGTAACTGCATATATATCAGGGGTAATCATGTGTACCTTCCATAAAGGTAGAAAATCCCACCAGCATCGTTGGTAGGCTTGTCCACTGCACCTCTTCACGTAGAGCGTTACTTATTTTACTAGTCGACGCTTTCATTACTGGTGATTGGACGGTTTCTCTTCGTTTTGGCACCCGACTTTTGCGTCTTGACTCCGTTCAGTGGGAATGACCATCACATATAGACCTACAGAGCCGCGCCTGGTAATTATTATGGGTTGCTCAAGCAGTATTCGTTGAAGGTACATTCCATGAGACAGCATCGCATTCGTTGCTAATCAGCTTCCACTGCATCACTCTTTCGTGGTTTGACCTATGTTTCCTATTAAAAATCCGCTTTCCTAATTGCGTATTGCGCATTTCCACCGTCAAATTGAATGACGGTGCTTCCCCTCAACAGTCCTCCTTGGTATGCAGTCGTTTCTGCGCAGCTCTCTTCTTTTTTTATCCAGACTACATTCCCTCAAAACCGACAAAAAGCTCAAATTTGACGTCGTCGGCATCAGTTCGGTCAACCACCCGGTAAGAACTAATTAAAAGATATTCATATAATCGACGTGGTGGAAGTGAGCTATTCCATTTTTTGTTTGAATTACCGGAGTTGAGAACTCTTATCGGGCATATGGTTGTGAAGACTGGCCCTAAAGCTCATGTTTGAGGTTTTCAACATTAGTCGGAGTTATGCGTGAATTCCCTAGTGGAGGAAAAGAAGGCACTATTGTTAGCTACCAAGCAGTCTCGCGGATTTTAACGTGTTGCTTCTGTTGATTTCCTCGTATCCAGTAGACTAATCTCCGCGACCGAGTCTTGTTGTTCTACTTAAGCATACGGGTTGCTCTCATATACATGACCTCACTTCCGTTCGTGAGTTTGCTAACCTTCATTTCGCACTAATCCATTGCTCTGTGGAACATCCACTTATGGCAGCACAGGCAGCTTTCACTTTCGCGAATGTGAACGCTCGAACTGTCCACTTGTGCTGCATCGACCACACTTTCTCCTTCCTCAATCGTCTGGGCTCGGCGGCAAGACAGAGATAAGGCCATGAGAGGCGGGCTAGAGCGTAGTGGTTTGCAGCCGTCGGTGTTTTTAGAACCTTTATTAGAGGTATGATGAAACTATTCACAGTAAGTTACTTGTTGGCACCTTAAACTGCCTCCTAGACACATATGTTCGGGACTCAGTGGGCAGGAGTTTCCTTGGTAGCGCACATATGTTCTTATTTATATTTTAATGCCTACTCCAACGCTTCCCGTAAGACAGAAACTTGGGGCATTTTACATGCGATATCACTATCCCAACCTTACTCTAACCATAACCCTAACACTTACCCGAACCATAAACCTAACCCTTACCCTAACTATAAACCCAACCCTAACCCTAGCAAAAATTAATTGTGTAGGCATTTAAATATAAATAAGAACATATGTGCGCTACCAAGGAAACTCCTACTGACTCAGTGTTCAATCCTGACTTTGACCTTTTTAATGCCTGAGAGATTTATTCTCTCTATCCGTCATGGGTTCGATGCGACGAGTTCGCTCTTCACTACCTATAAGATGACTGTACGCTCTCCGCTTATGATGGCGACGTTCTAACGCCAGAGCCCACAGTTTTTCCACATTGTGCTACACTGGTAGAAAAGTGTTTGCGCAGAAACCAAAGCCACTAACTGCTTGCATTCTCAGGAGGCTATGTCAACTCATACGTACTTGCTTACTTGGTTGCGATTAAACTAGAACAGCCTCCTTTATCTCTGAGTTTGGGACTCAGAGTTCTACCACAATTGTGATCTGAAGTAAGGACCACATGAAAGCGAATTCAACGACTAAATGATTCACTGCGGCTTTCCATGGCATATCCAATTTGATGCTCCGCATCGAATACTGACCCGTATCTTCTTAAGGATGACTTTGTCCTCGTCCTACCACCGCCATTTTTACGCCGCCTTGTGTCTGGTTTCAGCGCAACCCACACGCGCCTACGATGCACTTCAATTTTCGCTTCTTCGAAGTGACTGATGAGGATGGCGAGAAGGTGTGGTGGTTCGGCGGTGGCTGTGACCTCACACCTAGCTATTTGTATGACGAAGACGCCCACCATTTCCACGAACAATTCAAGATTGCTTGTGACCGCCATGACCCCACCTACTATCCACGCTTCAAGAAGTGGTGTGACGAGTACTTCTTTATCAAACATCGCGGTGAGTGATAAACCTCCGCCTTCTCCTCCTCCTTCGTCCCCATAACTTCATCCTCTTGAGCTCCGTCTCTTACGTTTCTCTCCGTCTGCTTCGTGCAGGTGAATCTCGTGGAGTTGGCGGTATCTTCTTCGATGACATGGATGCGCCTTCAAAGGAGGCAATTTTCGCATTTGTTCAAGTAAGGCTTTCCCCGATATTGTCTCTGCAAAACCTGCCTGCACGCTTGCACAGTATTTGGGTTGGAAATGGCAGTGCTGCTTTATTTCTCTATCTCTCCTGCCCCTTCTAGTCTTGTGCCGCCGCTATCGCGCCAGCCTATCTACCGCTTGTCGTTCGTCGTCACAAGCAATGGTACACGGACGCGGAAAGGTAATGACATTATTTCGTTTTCTGCCCACCCGTTAGTCTCTTTGCCAACTCTCTGGGTAGCCTCACACTCAGCTGATGTTCCATATTGCATTTGAGGCTCCAGCTGTAATCTATGAGTCAGCGTTGTGTTCACAGGTCATTTAGGCACCTTCCACGGTGCTAGTCCGTGGCGGCCTGCGCACGACTACATTTACCTCAATTTGGTTTCTGAAAACAAAATTTGGGTTTGCGAAAAAAAAAACGATTTCTCAAATGGTCCTTCAGCCTTCTTTCGTTAACTCGCTACCTACCTATGGGATTAAAGGTTAGTGTGTCTTGGACAACATTCATAGATTGCTCCTCCTCCCTTGTCCAAGTCCCTGAATGAACTATATTATGATAACCAGTGTGCCTAAACGCAGCCAACCCTGTTATTGGTCGTTGCACCACCCTAACTTTTATTATTGTATCGACCTGATTATTAATACCCGAAAACCCACGTTTCTTGATCCGAACCTCCGGTATCCAGTGTCCTGGAGGCTTATGCTCATGCAATCTCTTCTAAAAAATACTCCATCCGACTGTCTACATCAACACATTTATTCGTTCGATGCGCATAGCTGAGCAGACAGCTGTCTGTACGTCGGTTCGAAATTACCCAAGGCGTCAGTGGTGAAAAAGTGTTTCCAACAACGGTAGAGCGAAATAGTTGAAGCCGTAGATTCGCCGGTACACTTTCGCAGACCAGGACGGGAAGGGCAAGATGATCTTCGGATGGGTTGCCGAGAGGAATGTCAGAATTTGCGCAGTTGTGCTTGTTGGATTACTTAGGAGACATTCAAGTTCCGCCTTGGCTGCGCACATACGTCGCGTTCTACTCCGAGACATCAGGTCAAGATGGATAAAAAAAATAGGTGCAAAATAGGTTACCCAAGTAGAACACCCAGCTGAAAACTCTCACCAATTGTAGGCGAGGGACCTTTTCACATGCGGCATTCTCGAAGCTGTTGACACGTTTTTGTATGGCACTTCGTTGCCTCTCTTTCCCGCGCAATAGGTTGGACGGTGTCAGTTTTGTTCGTATGGGTGGAGAGGACAACCGGTCTTACTAGACTACTTTTTTGTCTGCCAAGCGCATTTAGAAGTTTAGGAGTTTGTCTCATCCCAAAAGCTGCTTAGTTCCAACATGAAGTGCACCAAAGACTCGAGGGCTAGGTTGGTCGGCAATTAAAGGCGTCCAGCATATTTTTCATGTCAGTGTTCTGTGCTGTAGGTTAGATTCGTGAGCTATATTTATTCATTTTAAGGCTGTTTGTTCTGTCAGACTTATCCAACACAAGGCATTCCTTTTTGGACTTTTAGGCAGTGGCAGTTGCTTCGCCGTGGTCGATACGTCGAGTTCAACCTGATTTATGATCGTGGCACCAAGTTCGGTCTACTGACCCCTGATGCACGCATCGAAAGCGTCTTCGTGTCTATGCCGCTCTATGCCGTAAGTAGTTTTCACTAACCCCCCCCTCCTCCCCCATCACTATCATCATCATCAGCGTCAATCCCATTCTTTTATTTTTCGTGGTCTCACATTTTTACCATTCAAAAACGTAATTGGGTTTTCGCTCTCAGGCCTTAGTAGTCAACAGCAGCTTACTTACCCGAAGAGCGATATAAACACAGGCAAAATCGCCCGCACGTGGAACTTCTGAAAGAGCACCGTCTTTCCTATGTCTATGTTTATTGTCGTTCACCTTTGCTCCGCCGTAATCCCGCTTCAAGCCCCTACTGACCCTGCTGTCAGAGTGAGGTGTTAGTGCGCGACTTAAAAGTGCACCGTTCCATCATCCCGTCAACATTTTGAAATTTACGGATTTAACTTCTGCTGTTTTTTTACGTAACCAAATTGCCAAATGCAGCCGTCATTAATTCCATCACTGGCTTGACTATTTTTGCCGGTTATCTGACCCACAAGCTCAGCATCCCGCTTGTCGAGCGCATTATTTGGAAGTTGATAAGCCTGCAGCCTCGTAAGTAGGCCATGTCATTTTGTTTTTCTTCAAATCAAAAGGCAGCCTTGAGGAATCGCCTTCCTACTCTAATAGCAAAACGAGCTCGAATGAAGCTAGTTTTGGCCGCCTGTTCGAGCTAGTCTGTGCCCTGACAACCGATACAATGGTCTCTTGATAGGTAGCTGCCCTATCTCATGAAGTCCAACGATTTCTACTAGAAAATACCTGACCAAACCGCGTCCTCCAAAATCTTACAGCAGTAGAGTAAACCTCGTAATAAAAAGAAGACATGTTATCGTTTATCAAGGACTCTATCCTTGTCTAGAAATAACAGTTCGTTTAGAAAACCGGAATATTCCGAAAAAAAGAAAAAAATGGGGTCACTGTGTAAACGTAAGTTTTTAATGTAAAAAAGTGAATGAAACAGCACAAGTAGCATGACGTTTGAAAATACTCTTTTCGGATACAGATGCTTCTATATTAGGCGCAATTTAAAGTGCGGCTGTTACTGTCACTGTGGAGAAGAAAACATTATTTCTCAAAGTGCCCTTTCGAGGAGACGCGACAGGTGAACTCAAAAAGACGCCTTGAGAATGCCGTGTCACGAACTTTCCCAGCAGCGAGAGTTCGGGTACTATTCTCAACTAACCCAGTCTTCCATGGGGAAGGTAAGGACAGGTTACCGACTCAGACCACCTCCATGTGTATCTACTCCTTTGCTTGCTCCTGTGGAGCAAGTTATATTGGTCGCACGAGTCGGCGCCTATCCAAAAGAATAAAGGAACACCTCCCACAATGGCTAAGGAAGGGTGAATACAATACCACCAGGACTATAAATAGCTCTATCCTAGCGCATATGGTGGATTCCGGACATCAGGTGGACCCCAACGAAGCCTTCAGGGTGATCTACAAGGTCCCACCAATCTACCCTAAGTCACTGGGCCAGCGACTGTTGGCAACAGCAGAAGCAACTGCTATCCGGTTGAGGAAGCCAATTTTGTGCGCGCAGAAGAACCTGCTGCAAGCCCCAAGCTTAGCATGGCCAACGGCCACCTAGCTACCGGCATTTCCCCAAGCCTCCACTCCTCTTCCACCACCCCCCCTTCTCCCTAATTACCGCTTAATTAGCCGCTTGTTACTACCCCACCCCCTACTCTATCCCCCGGACTAATTTGCCTGTAACGTTGAACGTAATTTACCTACAATTTACCTTTTCCGCTTTACCCCCCTCCCGTATGAATGTAATGGCCTGATGAGAATTTATTGAAAGTATACGTATGCTCGCCAATTACTCTTCGGATTACTGTTACTGAACAAACCAAAGTAGCAGTTTGTATTCATCGATGATTTCACAAACCTTTCCAGTGCGCTTCTTTATTACTATATTCTTTGAGGTATGTTGGACTAAGGGCGTCATGGGAATAAGAAATCTCACAAGATCACACGTCATTGGCGAATAAATTTAAATGGAATTATCAGGGGTAATCGTTAACGTGCCATTTTTGTGTATATTAAGATGAATTTCCTTCTACCACAGTTCGATTACGACTAGGTTCCATTCGCTCTTAAAATATTGCTTAACACTACGATTTTCAGTCAATTGTGTATAAGTAAGGATTCCGTTTCTACCAAAACCTTCAAAAGAAGATAGTTCCTAAAAGCAGTACTGAGTTAAGGCAACCATTAGTCTTCGATTACGGTATATTGTTTTTTGGCATGTTTTAACTGTTCTTTCCGTCATTTGTCCTCAGAAATGGGTCTACTGCCATGACCATACAAATGATCCCCGCCAAGTGAAACTCCTTGAAGTACTTAAGAGGCCGCGTGAATGGCTGTAAGTGCCGCAAACATGTCTCCGCGGATGCTGCCCTGCATTTCCTACAATCTTGTTTTTTTAGACTAGTTCACTAGAAGTCTTTATTATTAGGCATTTATCTACTTTTCCACTCATCGCATTTCCTGTTATAATATAATATATACCGCAACCCTCTTCTTCCGTCTTACCTTTCGGCACCAACAATTCGACCGTTGAGTTTGACGATGTTAACTGTTGGCTTCACAGGAGGGTTGTGCAGGGAGGGTGACTTGTGCATGGATGAAGTGATTGTGGACTGGCGTTGTATCTTCCGCTCTCCCTCTTTTCTCAGCCAGCTTGCGGGATCTGGCGCCACTGGCTGGCGTGACCGAAACCCCTCCTATGCCTTCCACATCCCCCCATGTTTTTTATAGGAGCGCAATCCGAATGACTTGGTGTAGACTCGGTATTGGTTCAGCGCATCTACCACGTAGCCCGTTTAAGGGACTCTTTTGGTACCGACGGGGTGCTGTGTATAGATTGCTTGCGTAGGCGTAGGTGAACTCAGTCAACCGGTGTTCGGAAGTAGACTCATCAGGAGACATCATAAGGTTTCTTGGGAATTTTGAATACAGGCGGGTCCCCAATGGCCGCTCGGATTCTTTGTTCGAGGTTGTCTCCTCTAGCACTTTGGCTCAAGAACCTTACCACAAGGCAGTGGTGTTGGTGGCAAGGAAACCTATTCAATGGCGGTTTACGCTCGCCATGTCACAGTGTCATATTTGGGCCTTGCAGCATTTTATAAGGCAGTCGGTGCGCCAGACCACAGCCCACTGCGCCCTGGTAACACTGTCACTGCTGCGTCCGCGACTGCTTATTCGCCAGACCCCGTAGCCTGCTTATTTCGTAGCTAGCCTTCACTGAAGGCCGTGCCACTATTCGCCACCCGTGGACGCGCCAGGTAGCCTGCAGCTTGGCTAACGGGTAACCATCATCAGGCACTGGAGGTCTTTGACCACCAGTACCTGAGGACGATCCTGCGAGTTAAGTATAGCGGCTTCATCTCAAATGAGACAGCCCGCATCCGCTGCGATCGTATCACGAGGATATCTCAAGCCATTCAAGAAAGGCGAATGAGGTGGTTTGGACACGTTCTCCGTCGTCCACCCCACGAGCTTATCTATGCTGCCTTCGATCCGGCACCGCAGCCCACATGGAAACGTCGAAGAGGAGGGCAACTGAAGACTTGGCTAGACACCGTCCGTCAAGACATGGAAGCAGTTCGTGGACCTATCGTCGGCCTCCGTCGCTAAAGAAGTGACTGGGTGGAGCTTTTGAAATCCGCTGCCGCCAATCGCAACGCATGGAGAGGTACCGTTCATGACATCATTGAGGCCGGCTAGATCAAGCATGATCACAGCCATAACAACAACAGTAGACTGAACACCGTTCTCTTCAGGTAGCGTCTTGTCGAGAATCCACTCAATGGCACATTTAAATAGAATGGGCGACAGGACGCAGCCTTGTAGAATGCCTGACCGGATCGCGAAAGACTCTGAAGGGTCGTTGTTGAACAGAGCTCACGCAGTAGTATCTTGGCCGTGGCGATGGTTTTTGACGGCACACCATCTAGTGCCATTTCCAGCCGCAGGGATTCACGATGGAGGAAATCGAATGCTGTGGCAATAGAGACGGCCGTTGTTTGGGGATAGCTATGGCAAAATTCAAAGAAGCGTCTCATCTGGTCCACACCCACTGCGGAAGCCGACTTGGTTTGACCGCGTCCTAGGTTAACGCACAGACTGGAATCACCTGAGCAGTACAATAGCCAAGATCTTCACAGCAAAGTAGATGAGACCTACGTCGCGGTAATTCTCTTGTCTTGTATTATCGTCCTGCTTGTGCACGGGTACCGCAGTCATCAGAATTCGCTTCGTCTCTCGACGCTTGTCTAGACCCCCCACGAAGCCAAGGCGCCAGTATAGACACAAGTCTTTTAGATTTCAGTGGGTATTCTATCCTGCAGGTATCTTTTTGCTGTGTAGCCTTGGTGGGGCGTCGGTGACTTCTTCAGAAGTCGGGTCGCATGACACTAGTAACTAAGAGATGTGGGAGACTCCGATGGAAGCTAAGGGTGGTGCGTTCGGTATCAGATTTGCGGAGATGCTGGAAGTGTCCACACTACTGCTCGACCTTGGCCGAGTTGTCAAACTTTAGAGCCACCATTCATATAACGAACTAGTAGGGAGAGCTTACCCCCTATTTACAGAATTTTTAAGTATCACCAAGATTCAAGGCCTGCTCCACGGAGGTCGCTATTTCGATCCAGTATTCCTTCCGGTCCTTCCTAGCCGATTTTGCCGTCATCTCCCTGAGTTTATGGGAAAAATAATCACTATGGCACCTGGCTCGAGCTGTCTGAACAGACAACTGCAGGGCTCTTTCGCTGATACAATCTTTCGCTGGATCTATCCGCTAATTTTCTAAACTGTCCCGTAGCTTGATATTTTCAGTGATAATTATTGAGTACTCTCTTCTCCGTCGGCTTGGATCATAGAACGAGACCAGGTTTATTTGTCCAGGGGCTGGAAAGTGCTGGTTTGCCGAATTTTGGCAACATCTAGGCGTCTAACATGTGGTATTTCGGGGGCTCTAAAGAAGTGGGCTTTCAAGACTGTACAAAAAATAACGTAGCCAACCTCATGCGCGTTACCAATCTCGGCATCACAAAGCGGTCTGCCGTCATGAATCCAGCTGCGAAACCTTGAACTGACTGGCAACATGGCCGTCGTTTGCGTTCCAGGCTACGAGATGTTTGTTGCGCTGCTCGTACCAGTTGATTCTGATCAGCAATCGTTCACCATTCTACAATCGAGAACCAAATCCGAAGCGCTCAGTGAGAGGACTATGTAGCCACCAGGTCCAGTCGGGCCATTCCAATCCTCGGCAACAACCAACTGATCGCGGCGAGTTAGCCTTTTCAATAATTTGTGCAGCTGTGAGTTAAACATCTCCTTATTACGCAAGTTGGTGCGCACACGGAGATGATCGAGATAATTGTGAAATGTCCAATCAATCGCACGTAGGCCATCTGTCCCTTGACTGGTTCCCAAGCAAGTAGTTTATGGTTCGCCTGTTGTGAGAGGGCGGACGGCTTGGGTCGTAAAACTGGACGGATTTCTGCGCTCAGGACTTCGGTAGTGTTTGGTCAGTGTAGTCAGTCCGACTGGCCGTATGACCGTCGTTTGAGTAACAGGTTAGCTCATGTTGGTTTCCGTGCTGGACGCACGTTTTTATAACAAACAGTCGGTTCCGTTCAGTAAAGTTTAGCAGTCTTTCACCATTCTCATATCGAGGACTAAACCCAAAGTGGTGACTGTTTGACGAACCAGGGGGCCCAGTCCGGCCATTCAAGCAACCATGTGCAGATCGCGGCGAGGGAGTCTTTCAGCTAATGCTTGCAGTTGTGATTAAAACATCACGCTGTTCGGCAGCTGAAGTTGGTGCGTACACGGAAATTACGGAAATGCTCATGGAATGATCAGTCAAGCACACCTAATCCATCCATTCATTTGCTGGTTCTCAAGCAAGTAGTGCACGGCTAGCTTGTTGCGAGAGGGCAATAGCCACTCCATATATACCGGAGGAGTCGCTTGGGGGCACTGTAGTATAGTGTGAACTGTGATTTGGCTCCGAGGATCTTTATTTCCCAAGTGTCGGAATTAGAAATTCAAACTTCGGACAGGCCGCAGACATCTGCGTACCGGAAGACCTTGAGTACCAGGGGCCAGGAACGTTCGGGCATTCCAGCATCCAATACAAAGGGTTCGATTCCGCTTGAGTAGTCCAACTCACATACTCTTCCCCGCACCACCAGACCAGCGTTACGGAACGCGTCGATTCCCACAGACGTCTTAGTATGGATCGTATTGCAGGTATCGGACATAGTTTTTCATTATGCTTCTTGGAAATCATGAGTACGGGCGGGTCCTTATGGGGATTGGGATTGTTTGCTAGTAGCTCTCTCCTTTAGGGCTTTGGCTAAATAGGCCAACTGCAAGGTGGCAGTGGCAAGCGACTTTGTTCAATGGTGATTCACGGTTGCCATGTCAAAATGCTGCTTTGTGAAACTTTATAGGCTTTTGGCGTGCCATACCTCAGCCCACCGCACCCTGGTAGCACTGCCACTGCTGGACCGCGACTGCCTATTCTCCGGGAGTCTGCTTATTTCGCAGCTAACCTTCACTGAAGGCCATGCCATTATCCGACACCTGTGGAAGCGCCAGGTAGCCAGCAGCTAGGCTAATGGGTAAACCGACTTCCCTCTTGAGCTATGAGGCTAATAATATGGGCAGGAGGACATTTGCGAGAACCAAATGGTGTCCCATAAATTGATGTCCCACCCGACATTCCAATACCCAAGCTTGTTGGTTAAAAGCTCATTGCTCCATCCAGCGTTCCCCGGCTCGTCGGCTTTCCGGTTTACTTGATCAAGCATTTACAGTAGCAGATAGGCACACATGGATCAATTACCGGAAACAGACGTCTGTCTTTGTTGCCTTTGATGTTCTCTCTTGGGCCATGCGGCAAGGCAGCTAATAATATGGCCAGAAGGAGAATACCGGGTGTCAACTTCGGGTTTATTAGCCATCGTCAGCCACACCCGCCGAAACCCAAGGAGGTCTTTTTGTTTCATTACCTGACGCCCTATGGATGCATCCAGCCTTTGTGCGACTCCAACTCCACGTTGTGCGAGAAGGCGGCAGACTGAGCAAAACCACGTACTGCCACTGATTATGATCATTAATCTTCGAAGATCAATGACCAGGTCATGGGAGCACAGAAAGAGGAAGCCTTTTTTTGAATGGATCCGTGTGCCTGCTTACAGGTACGTATACAGAAAATATATTTTTTGAGAAGGCTGGAGACTGTGGTAATGAGCAGGGTAATGTCTGTTGTTGTTTCTGCCAGAACCTCATCGGGACCTAATAAAATCAAAGTAGTTAATTGCTACTACTCCATTTATAATGTTAACGAGGGGCGTGAAGAGCTTTAAAAACACCCTGATGATGCATCCACGCGTGTCCGCGTCGATCGCGCGCGTCGTTGCATTTGACCCAGTTTGACGACATTGTGTCAAGGCGCTCGTCTTCCCTCCCCCGTGAGAAGTTGCGTCATGAGTGATCGATTTTCTTCTGGGCCGGCGCACAGGCCTTGAGCTCTGATAAGGCACACATAGATGGCGCACACAGAAACGGAGAGATTAAATTTCCACGCAGATAAACCCACCCCAAATGCTTATATTTCGGCTTGCAATTGAATGACTAACCAAGACAGTTTTCGGATATCATTTATGAAATAAATCTTGATTTGTATGGACACCCTCGAAAACGATTGTAGAACGCACAACCTGTCTTCTCGGATAAGCCATCACTCATGCTCAGGCGTGGTCATCTTTCAGCAACTGCATATGTGTCTAATCTTTAAGAGCGCGACCAAAAACCACGAAATCAGCATATTTAAAATGAAAACAGTTATTTGAAGATGCTACGTCGTCTGAGGAGGGAGAAGAGGTGAAGGGATAAGATTGACCCTCGAAGGAGGAGTGCACAGTTATTGGAAATTACCCTGGGTTTTCGTTTGCCGCATTGGTCGAATTGAGTTCCGGAAGTGAAATAGTCTCACAGTCAAAACACCGTCCTGCCAGGAGAGCCACATGCAGAAGTTTTGTGAAGAATGACATGACGGGCGATATTTTTGAAGGCGGAGGAAATGAAAATGCGTGCACGTGGCATCCTTTATCTAAATTTATTAGAGCAGAATGAACCACAAGAGCAGCAGCATCCAGGGTACTACGTCTGGCCTTATATGAAAATTGTATAGGGTCGGAAAGAGCAGAGGGTACTCATTCCGCACGCTTCAGTAATGCGGAAGATCAGGCAATTGGTCAAAATGATTTGGCACAAAAATTAGAGGTTAGAAGTCCAGTTTGGCGAGTATACGTGTACTTTCGACAAATTCTCGTCAGGTCTTACATTTATATGGAAACTTGGTGCGAGTTTAAACATATTCGTCTTTTCGGACAAGTGAGTAGTGGGAATGGGGTGGGGGGGGGGGTCGATGAGCGAAAGCTGGTTGTGAGGGTAAGGTTTGATGCAGCAGTCTAGGGGAGAGGTGGTGGCGGGGGGAGACAGACAGCGTGGATGACTGCATACCGCTACGTGACTGTGGGTCATGCCAACTGTGGGGCTTGCAGGAAGTTCTTTTTGTGCGTACAACTCGGGCTTCGTCAGCCTGATAGCAGTCGCTTCTGCTGTTGCTAGCGGGTGCTGACTCAGGGACTTTGGATACTTTGGTGGGACCCTGTAGATCACTCGGAAAGCTTCGTTGGGGTCCACCCGATGTCCGATATCGATCATGTGCGCCAGAATAGAGCTGTTTATGCTCCTTTTCTCAGCCATGCCGGGAGGTGTTCTTTAATTATTTTCGATAGGCGCCGGCTCGTACGACCAATATAACCTGCTCCACAGGAACAAGTGAAAGAGTCGATGCACATTGAGGTGGTCTGAGCTGGTAACCTATCCTTACCTTCCCCATGTAAGATTGGGTTGGTTGAGAATAATACCTTATAGATAGACAGATAACTTTATTTTGAAGACAATATCAAAATTTTCAGCAAAAAATGGCTCCATTCACGGACAGCAAAAAATAAGATAAATTAAGGGGTCCAAAAAGCTCAACGGTGAACGGTCAGAGATCAAAAAATACTCTAAGTACGAAATCGACACGATTATAACATCATTTATGGTGACAGGTCAGGCTTCAGCTTCTCAATTTCCGTTTCTTCACACGTGAGGAATCGTGCTAAGAATGGGAGTACCGAGTTCTGGTAGGTCGATGTACGGCAGAACATATGACGAAAGCTTCGGCGCATAGTACGAGAAGACTTCGCAGCCATTAGTTCAGAGTGGAGAAGGTGAGCGACCTCACTAAGAATGCGGTCCAAGGTATTTCTTGACCGATTGGAAATGTCGCTGAAGTATAAGGTCAGCTAAAAAACATAGGAATAACCGGCAGCTGAAGAGAGCATGGGAAGAATACGTTTAATACTAAACAATTCTTTCTTAAGTAATGCTGGAAAAGTAACTGGAGAGCACTAAATAATGAGAGGGAGGATACAGACATCTATGGAACGCCAGATTAGGGCTCGTGGGGTGCGATATGAACGCAGGCGGCGGATATAATATAAAAGTTCGCGAATTTAAATACAAAGGTCTTCTGAGAAATTTAAAGCATTTTTCCCCGGTAATAATTTGAAGCAAGACAGAATAGCTGTATGTACTATCAAAACTCAGCTGGACCAGAGGAGACATGTGCTGGACAATATGAGCCCGTTTTGTTGGTTAATGTTCATAAAACATGCATGCAGCATACAAAAGAAGACAAGAGAGACATACCGCTTGAAGTACACGAAGTCCTTATCCAAGAGGTCTACTGACGAAAATTTTCCTCTGAACCCAGACGAAATTAGTCTCAACATTTCAGACCTTAAACTTATTAAATTACAGTCAGAGGCTTTATCATTGGGATTAGACTTTTGTGTCCCAAACAGAAAAATAAAAACCAGTTGCGATTGAGGCACAATTTGAAGACTTGAACTCCCAGCTTTCTGACTTAATACCTAGGTCCAATAAAGATGTGGGCTGGCTTAAAGCAAAATTTGTGGACATTTCTCACCAATATCGTATTGCTCCGGTAACACAAATGACGCCTTTGACTAAGGAGCATATGGCTGCGCTTACCGAACTAAAACGTCACGAAAAAATAAAAATTTCTAAGCCTGATAAAGGCCATGGAGTTGTGATTCTCAACCGGAAAGATTATGTGAGAAAAATGGAAGCCATTCTAAGTGCTCCTACGCAGTCGCTGTCTACACATAAACAACAATTAACGTCTCACACAAGAGTTTGTTCAGCGTGCTATAATGCTTATATACCTTGTTGAATGACATTTTTAGAGGGCTACAACCAAGGCAAAAAAATACACATTTTTACCTCTACAGCTATCTTTCATAACCTACTACTTGGGATGATTGATCAGCATAAGAGATCCTTATATGTAAACAGCTTGCCAATCACCATAGTGGACACACTTCGATTCGAACGTTTTTTTGAAAAATGCACAAAAAGTTTTAATTGTACGTGTTTGATAAGAAATTACACGGTCTTTAAATTTCTCCCTAAAGAAGGTGGAGCGTTCAATTTTAAAAAAGTCGCTCAAATGTTGAATAATATTCTAACTTCTGACTGCTACACTCGAATTCAAGTATTAAAAAGTGCACACTATGTACATCTTGTTTCAGGAAACATACGTTTTTGCCTACAATTTGAGGACTAAGTCACATAGTTATCATACAATATTGCAATACATGTGGCACAGGTTTTATGCAGTATAGGCAGTAAAAATAAATAAACGGATACGAGGTCTTATGAATAAACCCCTCGCAAGTTTATAAAAGCTCACAATAAACACCTCTTTTGAAACCGGAGGGCACGCTTTTTTAAAGAATGAAATGTAAAAACGCGCAATTTGCTTTCAAAAAAGTAAAAGAAATAAAAACTCTTTCATGCATGTACGTGTTTGATAGGAAATCACACGTTCTTTATATTTCTCCTTAAAGAAGGTGTAGCGTTCTGTTTTTAATAAAGTGGCTCAAATATTGAATAAGATTTTAACCTACTGACTGCTACACTCGAATTCAAGTTTTAAAAACTGCGCACTATGTACACCTTGTTTCAGGAAAAATACGCTTTCATACAATATTGCAATAGATGTGGAACATGTTTTAGCAGTGTATGAATAACCCCTCCCAAGTTTATAAATGCTTTGAATAAAAACACCTTTTTGGTAACCAGAGGACACACTTTCTTTAAGTATGAAATTTAAAGAACGCGTAATTTGCTTTCAAACAAGTAAAAAAAAACTCGTTGATGCATATTTTCCATCAACTATATTTGAATATATAAAAGCAGTCAACATCAATGATAAAAGGCATACTATCTAAGTAGCTATTTTTTTTACAAAAGACACTTTTTAATAATGGTCCGAAAAAAGCTCGTTAAAAGGCCCGCATCCTGTCTTATATGACTTCAGAATGGACTACACGATGATCGGTTTCACAACATTAGTCAAGGCCGATATGCGAAAGAGAAACAGTATTTTGCATATGTCGGCATGTTGCGGGATTTTCGGCGACTGCTCTTTGCAGGGCATGTGTCTTTTACCTAAGGAACATTGATCTAATGAATGTTTATGTTTCTTTGAATTCGTAGCGCCTTTTTCGTCCACGGAGCAGAATATTTAATATTCGGTCTCATCCAGTATGGCAAGCACAACCGGTAAGTTATTGAGTGTGCAGAGACAGCCTTGACAATATAGTGTCTACTTTACGCAAAGAACAGGTTGAGTTGATGAATGTTTGTGTTAACCTGGATTTGTAGCACCTCCTTCGTCCACGGAGTAGGAAGGTACAGCACCTGTCTTATCTACTACGGCAAGCACAACCGGTAAATAATTGAGTGTTTAGTGACAGCCGTGACAATATATTGTGCACCCATATTACCCACTACGACAAGCGCAGCTGGTAAGTTATTGTGCGTGTAGTTGCTACCCTTTTCATGCAGTGTGTAGTTTTTCCGGTAGAAATTTCGATCTAATGAACTCCCAATACTAAATTTGGCTTTCATTGGATTTACAACGGCTCCCGGCTTAAGAAGCAAACAATGGTAGCACCAGTCTCATCCTGTGTGTCAACCACAGCTGTTTCGAACTTGCGCGCATCTAGCCGGCCTGAGTATATATGTTTGTGCCGTTTAACTTTATAGGCTCTATTTTTTAATGAATTGCTAGAGCGGTGTTTGACTTATTTTTGAATTTTAGGCCCGATCTCGTCCACGCAAACCGCATCAGTGGCACCACACAGACACACAATGAGTAACCAATCGGGTGAGAATTACTTACCTCGTCACACCAAAAATTTAAAATAAAGTTTTTCACACATTTAATTTCTCTTTATGTCCTGCCATTTTTGTATTCTAAGGGAACAATGAAGGTTTACCATCAACAACAACCTCAATGGGTATGCTCCTAGCCGTATTTGACATGCAAATTTTTATCGCTACCTGTCCGGAGCCTGGTAGCTGCTGTAGATGTATATAATGATCGGAAACTGCACATTTTTAATCGTTTTCAGCTGATCACCCTCCTCTGTGTCTTAATTCTGTTCTGTCTACTACCTACCAACACTAACGTCAGAACTTCCTAATTAATGATACAATTAACATGTTAGTAAAGGCATACAACATGTATATTCATTTCGAGTTCGATGATATTTTTGGTCCTTGTAGGTTGGAAGATATCAGCATTAGGTAAGCTGAATAATTCAGATGGATGCGATTGTTTATTCACCTCTTTTCGAAACTAATTTTATTTTATTTATGCAATATATCATGGACGGCACAACCAGAAAGCAAAAATCGTACTATTTTCTGCAGCCTGGAAATATTTGTACTTATTTTATATACATTATATCTACCTCGAATTATTTATCTAATAACAGGGAATTTTTTTACAAAATGGGATTTTGTATTAAATGCTTTCAATATATGCATACCAGTAGCAAGCCAAGATACAGTGACACCATCTCACATGAAAAAGTTGAGGCATACACACATTTTCCCGTGCATTTTTGCTTATGTAATGATGCCTGAAAATATTGTAGGTGCATACAGAATACGGAATACAAGCACTTATAATGCATGCTTGGCCTCCGGCCGTCACTTGCTGATCAAATTCATTTTTTTGCAGGAAGCGTTGGTGGTTGATTAAGCCACTTAATACCTAAAACTGTTACCTTGTCCTGTTGAGCTTGCCTTTTTAAAACAAAATTCCAATATCCTCATTTAAGGACTGCCATTGGTCGCTTTGCACTGTCTCCTTGAGGCTCTTCTGTTGTAAATGCTTTGCGCTTTAGCATAAAAAAATAAAGTGCTTTGGTTAAAATTATTTTTTATTATTTCCTAAAAAACGTCATGTACCGACTTCCAGCAGAAGGAGAGTCAATCTTGTGCAGGCACTTTCAGTATCCATCGTTTGTTTTCTGGTCTTTTGGGTTTTTGCACAACATCTGGTGCCATTCTAATCTATTGAAATCAGTAGGTAAGAGTTGTCTACCGGAATGGCAACCAACAATGTAATTGATGGATGTCAAAGTGGAAGGCCAGTTGTTATGGTACAGGTAAGCTGATTTCCACGCATATTTAACGGATACAGCTAGGAGCTGCTTTCAAGCCAATTCGTTGATCAGCAAACAAAAACTGGATTTCCTCTTCCTGTCGGATAGATAAGGGCTTCCTGTGCTTCTCAGGCAAAGTCACGTTTTATGAAAATAGGATTATTTATAACCACCGATCATTATTGCGTAGCGTAGGTCAGGCATGCATATGGATAACAGTCATCGACACTGTCAAAGCCAATCCTCATCAATAGAGGTGAATATGTGAGTTCTAGGAAGCAATTCAAAAGAAGGGGCTGCAACCACTGAACCAAGCGTTTATTTGCCCTGACATTTCGGATTCCATCGGAAATTCTTAATCATATGTAATGGTGTCATAGTCCAGCGCAGATAGGTTGCACAGGTTGCACCATCTTTGTAGTTACTGCTCAATACTCACTGGCGTTAGCACAAAAGCTCGTCTTATTCTTATTTTATGAACAAAAATCACGGCTGCTGAAACCA
This sequence comes from Ligula intestinalis, assembly GCA_036362985.1. Classification (NCBI taxonomy): domain Eukaryota; kingdom Metazoa; phylum Platyhelminthes; class Cestoda; order Diphyllobothriidea; family Diphyllobothriidae; genus Ligula; species Ligula intestinalis. The sequence continues at coordinate 3,792,168 of JAYGXS010000009.1, forward strand.
CAGGAGCCATGTTGCGCTCGGAAAAAGCAACAGCTGATGTCATTCCTGAACTTTGACTGCGAAAAACAATTGTTCAATAAAAGTAAAACTGCTTCTTCTCACGTATCCAACGGATAAATTAAGAAGCTTTTTGCGAAAAAAATCGTAGGTGATCTTTCAAAAGCAAAAAGAACTTCATTTTGTCTTTGCAGTTTTATGCATCGCCTCCTTGTGCTACTTAATAAATGTAACGGTTGAGGAAATTTAGGATTGAAAACAATCACTGGTCATACTTGAATGCTTAGACTCCATTTCCCACTAACTGACGGATAAGAACTGATTGCCTGCAATAACCACTTCTTACGTATTTTCTACTGTATCAATAGACTTTTCAGTCGCTATGTCATCAATAGGGGGCCGAAAAGCGTTTGCTTATCATTACTTCAAAAAAAAATTAACGCACTTGAATAAAGAGGTCAATTAGCTTCTTTCGACATGGTTTGGCATTTAACGGTTCACGGTAACTCTACTAGGTTTGTTACAATTCGTAAAGTGCTTACCGCATGCGTAAAGAGTACAATTAGATGAAGAAGCAGGTTTCATTTTGAAAAGTAAAACTGCTAGAATTCCTGTAGACCTTAAATGGGATACAATGGGTAGTTTGATCACAAAAGCAAAAATCCCCACATTTGACACTTTTGGTAGATGTTGTATGTGAGACCTTTGTGACAGACGAAGCATACACGGTTACTCCACTGAGCACGCCAATTGCGCTAGCGAGGCAGAAAAGGCCTTTGAGTGTCCCATGTCGTTGCTGATAATTCCCTTCTGTCAACATTGTCTTATATACACGTAGGTTAGCCTACATAACCATATGTTATACGGTTTAGGTTCCTTTTGTTCATTTAAAATACAATGAGATCATGGGGGCACAACGTCACAATGCTAGCGCTGTTTTAAAGGTGGTCCCATTTGGCCTATAGTCGACGACTTCTACTAGGAAATGCCTTAATTTTGTCGAAAATTGCAGTCACCCGGAATTATGTAGTACTTTTGATATCCCGGTGTTGTGGGTTGTGGGCAACATTTAGGTCTTTTGGAGCGTAAAAAATAAAGCGTACCACACCCACTCTCTCTCTCAGGCCAGTTTACACCCTAATGATGCAGCTAAGCAAACATGTGAGTTCTGACAAGAATCGGCTGTTCTAGTTGCCGTTATACCTCAGGAATAACATACCCGAGGTCAGATTGTGCTATGAAAGTGTGCCACCACAAACGAGCTAACTCAACATGTTCCAGCATCAGGTCATCGCAGGTTGTCACCTGTTAAGGTGTCCTGCCGCAAGTGAGCAAGACGGAGACTTAAATCCTGGGTTTTGAGCGCAATGCCTCAACATGCTCCGTCGTCAGGTCGTCACAGGTTGCAACACGTTCAGGTGCACATGCCAAACGTTTGAACGCGAGAGGGATACCCTTGATTGTGCAGTCATCAAACTATCATTTTGAGAAAAAAAATGTTGTCAATCCACTTTCTCATAGCCATAACATTTGGTCTAGGTGCTGCTTTTTGGGGTAAGGTCAGGGCGCGCCAATAGCGTTATGGGGCCAAATAAACCCCTGCCAGTGGCTAAAAGGTTGCCTTTAAAGTAAGCTGAATGTGTATCTGCGGGCGCAATTCGTTTATTGGCAACATTCCTCTCCGGTCTATAGATCTCCGATTCTTTCCTGTTATACTGAATTGCCATTTCCTTAGGATCAGCGTGGTATTCTGGCTCCCATGGAGGTAATGCAGAAGTACTTTGCAGGCTGGAGGAAAGTCAATGAACAACTATGCATTCACTTTGCTGTTTTTAAGCGAGGACAGCCATTCGTTTTCTTGAAGAAATTCGTTAATTGTTGTTTTCAAATGTATAGCAGTCCATCAGCTCTTGTTGCTCTAGTTGCGCTTGTTGTCAAGTTCGTTTAGTTAATCTACGAATTGAGCTTTATGCAGATCTACCACCTTTTTGAAATGTTGCAGTTCATAAAACACTTATTATTTTTAATGCAGGTTAGTTTATACCCGTTATTGATTAAAATACGCAGACAGTTGTTCTAAAAAGGTCAAATAAGTGATTACAAACATAGGGGAATATATAAGGGATTGGTTTGTAAAAGGATAAGCGACCGAAACCAATTCAAATTTGAAGCCTGCTTAGTGGCACTTATCTGTTTATAAGGATATGCATGTAAAATGCGTCAAGTAAGCCTATTTATACGTTAATGATCAGCCCATTTACAGTTTTAAAGCATATCGCAGCATATTAGAAGCAGTAAATGCCTAAACAGGGCAACCCAAAAATGTAAACACATTTACCTATTTGAAAAATTGGTGTTTATTATAATTGTATTATTAAATAAATATAAATATATTAATATGTACCATTTTACTGTTAAAATCGCTGAATTTTCTTAAACTGACGTCCATTTTGCTCATGACACTGCTGACAACGCGAAAAAATGAAATCGCACATAACATGAAACAATTCCGTTGGGATTCGGGTGCATTCAGGTTTGCAGTAGCCAAAATGCCTTAAAAAACAATGAAATTGTACTTCTAAATATTTTAAAAGAAATTTTAGTAGACTTTTAGTTTACAATTACTTCACATGCGCATTCACTTTTTTGGAACACTGTATATGCCATTTTTTCAAATCCCTTAATTGAATTAATGCCTTCTTCTGGCAGACCAGTTTAAACTAGAAAAATGCGGTTAAGCAAACCGTTGAGATACTTTTTGAAATGAAAAATTTACTCTTGTTGGGGTCATGCTTCAGGAAAGCGCACCCGAGGTCAGGTGGTGCTATGAAGATTTGCCATCACAAGCGTGCTGACTCAACATCTTCCAGCATCAGGCCGTCGCAGGTTCCTACCCGTTTTAGTGTACATGCCGCATAAGAGAGAGGAAGTGTGATACTTTTGACCTGGAATGCATGAGCCATTATTTATGAGCCACAATTGCCTCACACGCCATGAAAGTAGATGGATACGCAAAACAGATAATAAAAAAGACACTTAACGACGTAAATGCAAACGAGGTCATTGGGCATTAGCTGTTACAGTCTGATTAACGTCTCCGCGAAGTGTAGCTAGCGTCAGTGTTGTATTTTACATAATAGAAAAGATCGTAATTCATGTACCACATACAGTAGCCGCCAAACAACATGTAACCGTCATGGTGAAATTTGACTAGGTATTTAAGCATATATTAACTAACACTGTTTAATTCATTCAGTTTATTGAATTCTGCCGAAGCCGTTTCGTTAATTAAATATTCATTTTGGTTAGGTTTATTAAGAGAAACGGCCATTAATTTTGGGAAAATTGGGATTGGTCTCATATCGAAGAAATTTCCTATGCTATTACGAAAGAGAGCACAAAACTGCAAGTTAACGTTGATTTTACTATGAACTAACTCAAAAATAAGTAAAATAGATAAAAAAGATATTCCTTCCTGAACTGGAAAAATTTGTCGAAAATTGTTTGCATTCAAGTGAAGCCAAGTTAAAGGAATCACATTTATTTTTAGTAAATTGTAGATCTGTGTTTTAAATTATGTTTAGATATACTGTGAAGTTATTTTGCACAAAATGCAGTACAAAGAGGGAGTTTAAATGTATTCAAATATATTACCCTAATAAAGCTGAACTTAACAAATGTGCTCGTTTGAATGCGTAAATTATCCGCACTTTGTGCTTGCTCAAAAACAAAATTTCGAACAAGCTAATTCAGATGTAAGACAAAGAAGGCCTTATTGAATGTAAGTCATGTATAAATTAAGTGTATTGTGTACTTTCCGTCCAAATTTTGCGTTATTTTGAAATGGAACAGACAGAAAGTGGAATTAATCCACTTATGCGAAAAATATTCTATTATAAAGGAAAAAAATGAAATATCTTTCATTTCTAGTGAAATTTCATCGCTTGTCTTCAGAAATCTGAAAGAAATTTTCGGAATTCTCAAATTCTATTGTAATTTTACATTGAAAAATTTAATATATGCTGAAACTTTTCAGCCAAATATCTAATTAAAGCACTTCGTAGAAGATAACCTGTTATGGAAAGTTTTTTAATAATCTTAGAAATAGTTGTCTCAACACTCCACTGCGGACAAGATTTACTCTCGACAATGTGGTTTGCTGCTTTGAGGCATTTCTGCATATCAAGAACTTCGCCATATTCATTAACACTTATATCAGAGAACACTTTACTTCAATATATGCTCTTCATATCTATCTTATTTAAAATGTTTTGGTGGCAAATTCAAACAGATGCGAATTAATAAATTTATTAACGAAGACAGTTAAAACAAGAAAATGATGATATACTTTTTTCGACGCCATTCAATTAATACTCATTCGGTAAGAGTAAAGTTGACAGAATATCTTTACTGAAGAAAAATTATTTCTACATATAGGAAGTGGTTGCTTCAAGTTTTAACAAAATGTTTAAATTAAGTGTTCTAATTTATAGCTTTTTTACGTCTCGAGAACCACGGGATTAAAGAGAAAATTTTATTTTTCTTTACAAAAACTTTGTAATTCCTATAGTTCTCCTAAGTACTTAATACGCCTGATGAAGTTCATCATTATTTCTTAATCCTCTTAAATGCATTTACACTGGTATTCGCTTAATTATCAAACTAAGACAAGGTTATGTAAATTGCATGGTCTTTGGCGACTACTGTGTGTGCGAAAAAAATGCTAATTGATATGCATTTTAAGCATATGCCATGCGATTAATGAGAAGGAAATTTGGTGGCTCAATTTTAAGTGTCCATCAGAATACGTGTAAAATAATGTAGCCAGCAGACGAAGCTTTCACATATATGTGATAAAAAAGTAGTTTTAGGTAAATGACCAGCAATGACCAAACGCTCTTGCAAATTTGATATTTCGGCCTCTTAATTTAAAACCAGTTTCGAGCATTGCATTTCCTAAAATAAGTATTGTTAGCATAAATTTGTCCAAGTTAGCTAGATAAGCGAGAGTATGACATGGAGCACGCATTTTATTATGGCAAAAATAAATGTCTGATTTATGTTTCCTTAAGCACCGCGTTGGGAATAATCTGTATAGAGAATTACCATTTGTTTTCTGCTCCTATGTGGCATTTGATGACATAATGATGGAGTAGGGTCTTATTTATTTTGATAAGCAGATATGTAGGGGGAAAAGGATGTCCAACCGAGTGACTCACTTTTCAAAGTTACTTATAATTCTTTCAATCAAAAAATTTTCTAGTACCATGCAGCTAAGCTGTTTTTAAGTTAAATCTTGCAACACCGAGGAACATATCAGTATATTTAGTTCAACATGCAGTTACTCAGTTTGATCTCATCAACATAATCCCTTTTCTGTATCACTACCATTTGTTTAAATAAAATGAGAATGTAAGAGCACAGGAGTAAATAAGGTTTGTAACATACAAAAAATGAACACATTAGCAAAGATCACGTGTCAATATGTTAACATTAAATAATATCCACCAATCAGAAATAAATAAAGAAAGTGGAAATTTTAAAAAAAGTGAAAGCTCGTTTAACTGATTGGACAGCTTTCTGATGAGTATATTCTAGTTGTGTAGGCAAAAGCACGGAATATCGACATTAGTTTCAAAACGGTAATTTTCCACAAACATAATTTGTAGAAATATATGTTTACAATTTACCTCATTACATTGGAAATTCATTATGTGTTTTAAAATATCAGAGGTACGATTTTTGGGCCAGGTTTCTCGATATTTATTAGTTTGACATTAAGTTATGATTGAATAGAACAATTGAGATTCTGCTTGAGGAAGCAGATCCAGAAGTCAGATAAATAGCATGTTCATATGGTCAAGTCAAGTAAAGTTTATTGAAGGAAATATAGGCAAAAGCCTCAGTCTACGTTGTTTCGTACTTACAAATAGTTTTGACTAGAATAAACAGTGTAATTTATAAGCAAATGATAATACATATTACATATTACGAAGATCTACAGATATAAATCAAAAACACTTCGAAATTCAGTAAAATAAAAATGCATGTAGCTTTTACTCAAGAATATTTTCCATCCAAAACCCTATTATCACCGTTTACGCGGGAACAAATACAGGTTGTAGAGATTAATGATTAGGGCTACATAAGCTTCTGTTGCCAAAAAGCAGTGCATCCTTAACATTTCCTTTTAGGTTTTTGAACTGGTCAAACTCGTTTACTGGCATATTATTCTGGTAGTATTGGCAAAAGTGTGTTCCATTATATGTCCTCAGATAATAAGGTTAAAGTCCCATTTATAGGTTATACGCTTGATATACCCTTTAAAGGAGATAGCACAAATGAACTTCTAAGCTAGCGCCTTAACTAAGCTGTGTCACGAATCTTCCCAGAAACGAAAGTTCATGCGTTATTCTCAACCAATCCGAACCTGCATGGCTACTTGATCAGAACACTTCTATGTGCATTGACTCAACTACTTGTTCCTGTGGTGCAGGTTATATCGGTCCCACAAGCCAACGTTTATCCAAAATAGCTTAAGAGCACCTCCCAACGTGGCTGAGTAAGGGTGAAATCTGGAGTATCAACAGCGCCATTCTTGTTCACATGCTTGATTCCGGCTTTCGTATGGACCCCAACGAGGCCCTTAATGTGATTTACAAGGTCCGACCAAACGACCTAAATTCCTTGTGTCAGCGGTTACTAACAACAGCAGAAGCAACCACCATCTGGTTGAGAAAACCAGTTTTTTGCACGCAAAAAACATCCTGCAAGCTGCGAGCCTAGCGTAGCCAACGGCCACATAACTTCTGACAGTTTCTACGCTCTCTCTCTGCTTCTCGCTCCCCCTCCTTATTATCGCATTAATGGCCACCTATTAGAAACCCCAACCCCTCTCCTATATCCATAACTGAATTGCCTGTTCCAATTCGAAAATTTCAGAATTCTAAGATATGCATTATAATTCATCTTCTGCTCACCGGATTAATTTTGATGATTTGCTGACGTTTTGGACAGCTGGGCCAGCTCGAAGCATATACAAACTTTTATCGATCGGCAGTTTAAAGTTGCGTCCGTAAGTGTTGCCCTTGGAGTGATCGAGTTTTCTCCGTTCGCTTTCTGGCCCTGCGTGCGGATTTCTGCTTGGCATTGCGTCAATTTGTGCCCTGTTCTGTCCCTTCGGTAGAGGATGCCGCTAAGCCTGCTGGTAATTCCTTCTTGATGTTAGTTGGGGTCTATTCTCCGAGCATCCGTTTTGTGTTCTTGTATGTAGGTCTGCAATTTGCGTCCTGTTTCTCCAACGTTATTATGGTCCTCATCATTGCAACGCGTAATGTACACAACTGCGGAGGTTACAGTAGGGGGAAGTCTGTCTTTAGGTTGAAACACTCGGCGACGTATTGTCGCTTGAGGTCAATGGGCTATGCCTACTCCAGCGAGATGTAAAAATCGGCATTCTGCCAATACAAGCGAACATCCGTGTCCCAGGAAGCAATTGAGAAGAAGAAGAAGGCTCGATCGCTGGGACAATATGTTTATAGGCCTAAAAGCACTCAAGGTCGACTGGGACAGTGTCATCGTGCCAGCCGACAAGGGAAGTTCTACGGTCGTACTAGACAGAACCGACTACCTCTAGAAGGCGAAAAACCTACTGGAAGATCGTCAGTTTTATGTTCCTTGTGAAACCAATCCCATCAAAAAGCTGACACGCGAAATCAATTTGACCCTGTTAGCTCAAGAGAACTCGGTTGCAATAAAACCGTCCAACCGACGCATGGCGAGGGCACAAGAAATGGCCTTGGCCTCCCCAAGGTGCACAAAGAAGGTGCTCTTCTCATACCCATCGTATCGTTAAAAGGCACTCCAACGTACTGGCTAGAAAATGGGCTGTTTTGTTGTCTCAACCTTTTGACCACTGATTCGGAGACTACGGACCGCTCGTCAACAAAATTATTGGAGAGTCTTAAATGGGTAAGTCTCTTGCCAAGTGATGTCATTGTTTCCTTCGATGTCACGTTTCGTTTCACTTCTATCCTTCAGGATCTGGCAATTGACGCAGTCGAACTACTCCTACGAAACAAATACGATGAGATGGGGAATCGCCTGGGACACTCGAATATCCTACAGCTTCTGAAATTCCTTCTCAGGACATCCTTCACGTTTGACGGAACGAGGCGAATAAACGCACTGTCCCAGCGATAGAGTCTTTTTCTTCTTCTTCTTCTTCTTCTTCTTCTTCTTCTTCTAAATCTGCATTTTCTTCACACTCTCTCCCTCTTACCATTTATTACCGACCCAACCCCCCCTCCCATAATTTAATGACTAATTTTCCTGTAAACGTGAACATAATCACATTCAATTTACCATGTTTATGTAATTTGCCCGATGATAATTTATCGAAAGTATACGTTTGTTCGCCACGTCCTCTTCTGAGTTGTTTGTACTTTACGTTTTATGAAACATCGCTAAGAAAAACGATGTGATTGCTGGGACGAGAACTTATTTGGCCTGAGGTTTTGCATATCTTGTCTCATCTCTCCTCAGAGACAACTGCAGAGACGGGTATTGTTTCTGATGATGGATCCGCGTTAGAATCCGAAACGTTAGGCAATAGCGTTTTTGTTCCAGGCAGTGCATCTGCTTTTTCTCCACTTCTTCATGTGAACTGCAACTTAGGGTATTAAGAAAAGTGATTTCCCGCAAGTGTCTTCTTGCATAATATCATGAGTATCCGAACAAAGCAACACATCACCATGAAACGTTTGACTCCAAGGTACAACAATAATGCAATCGCAGATTGCGTAGTGTTTATTAACTGTCATTGCTGTTGTCTTATATTTACACTAATTGAGTTCCTATTCAGGGCTTTTCACATTCCAAGCAAGAGGAGATATTTTGGTGGGAAATCAAAAAAACCGAAAACATTTAACCTGGTTTCAAGTGATTCGGCCGCTTTCTAGCAGTATGTACCACTTTTCTATGCATATAACCGAATAGTTTAACAAGCAAAAACAAAGTTTGCAATTTTTTTCATAATTAAAGATTGTTTTTTTTCTCTTGCACAACGTGAAGTGCGCAATTTCGGGTCAGATATATCATCATAATGCAGTTCGAACAAAGATATGCTGTTTTGGTAAGGAAAAGATCCTTGTGAGTGCAAGTGCAGTCAACATCACGTACCCCAAATGTGTCTGTCATCTGCACAGCCCTGACGAAGGTATCTATGACGGCGTAGACACTCAGTTGCATTTTATATGACCCATGCACAAAATAATCAGCTCATTGAAAAGTAAAAGAGGCCTCGGTTGCTGAGACAATATTTTGAATGAATGCAGGTGTTTCACTGATCTAGTCAAGCAACAATTAAGTTCCGCTTTACCAAGGAGCTGGAAACGCAAACCCTCAATGACCATCACATAGTGACAAAGGTGATATGATGAAGAAGTGGATGCGACAAAGCAAAGGGATGTAAAGCTTCTTTTCCTGGTGAAAATTTGAAGACGGTATAAGCAGCAAAATTTAATGGATCCATAAATTTCGAGAAGGTTCTTCAGTTGCCACCCCTCATTGCGTAACGGGAATGAATGGTAGAGAAAATACACAACTGAATTCACACAGACAAAATCGATAAAAACCGGCAAGGTCACTGTACATGGCCAAGAGGCATTCGATAAAGCTGAAAGTTAAACGCTGTAGACAGCAAAAACTGAAGAAAAAACGTCTAGGAAAAAATGAAAGAAAATTTGGGGAGGGGAATGTGTAAACAAGGAGCTAGTGTTACGACGGTAGAGTAACGTTAAAAACATGCTCCAATTTTTTACATAGGTCGGGTTTAAACCGCCTTATGCATGCTGCATCCAGGTAGCGTAAGGTGCGAATTGTTCGTGCTTGAACAAGTACTCGGAAGGAGGTTTTAAGGTTCACGGGGTGGTCCGTATCTAGCAAGTGTTCAGTGATTGACGAGCGAGGTGTTCTTTTTTCTTGCTTAAACAACCAGCTACGTAAGTGTTTCTTTGCTCTGGTGGCCAATTGCCTTTGCGTTCGCCCTATGTACTTGCATCCGCAAGTGCATGTCAATTCATAAGCACAGTTTGAAGTGGCGTGCATCGACAATGCATCCTTCGCACGAGGAATCGGTAAAAACTTTGTTAGATTGTAAATTATAAGCTCTGCGGCATAATATGTCCTGTGAATGGCATTAATGAGTCGTCTCTTGATGGTATTGAAAATGTTGTCAAACTTAAATGGCAAAGATATAAAAATGGGCTTCTTTGTAACTATCTGTTTCGTCATTTAAGGCCGTAATGGTTTTTTATATTTGTCTATAAACTGTGTTGGGTATCCACGCGGATATTGGTTGCTGTTTAAATTTGAAATAAATGTAATTTCTGACAACCAAGTTAGGCGCAAAAAAGTTTTTAATGATTCATCATCAGTATAACATAACAAAATAAGGGAGAGGGAAGTTAAAAAAACGGAATGCAAGAGGGAATGCAATAAATAAGTAGAGATAAGGGAAGGAAAGGGGGAGGCATTAGTGGACCGAGGGGGGGCATTTGAAAATAATAATTAGGGACCCCCGAGGGGAAAGGGGGTAGGAAGAGATCAATTATGTCATGTGACATCGCTGTCCCTACATCACTTGGCATTGGGAAAGTGAGGACGAATGGTGTCATCATCTCTTTTCTCCCTAATTAAGACAAAAATCTAACTTCTTAGATGCTTAACACCTCTCTTTTCTCTCGCTTATTACAACTGACTCATTGCCTATGCTTTTGTTTGATCTTCCCACCTTTATAATATAATATTAGCCTGATGATGTTTAATCGGAAATGATTGTTGACATCCTGAATGTTTGCATGGGTATCATCGTTAACATTAGTAAAAATCATAAGTTCAAGATAGTAGGCAATTTTAAATAGGGGTGCTCTGGTATTTAATTTACAGTACGAGCTCAAATACATGCAAAATCTCCACCTATGCGAATGGTTGATACACTTTCGTTAATCAGCATTGAGTAAGGTTGTAATAATGATAATTGTATGGTCTAATCTAAAGTCATTTCAGGCACGATAGGATACCAGCTTTTTAATGAGCTCTATTCTGGCCACAAACGAACGTATGTGCTGTAAAAAGGTTGCTAGTATGCGGGAAAGGTAGACAATTATGCCTCCTCTTTATGTTTCTACTTCAAAATAGTATACCGCTTGGTTTAAAAAATTATAATGATGATTTGTTTTTAGATTTTTTGAGTGCTATTTCTGTACACATCACACCCGTTAATTTGTTAATGCTGCCTATAGTGAATATAACCTGGCCCACCGCTAGTGCAATATTTTAAGAAATATTTCTAAAACCGAAGGTGAAAATATTACTTTTCTATAAACAGGATGTACACAGTGCGCAGTTTTTTAACCTTGAATTCAAGTGTAGCTGTCAGTAGGTGTAAAAGTTATTTAGCAATTTGAGGAAGTTCTTATAAGCGACAGATATCCTTTCTTTGAGCATAAAATTCAAAGAAGGCGTACCATGCTACCAAAGAAGTATGAGAAATAGTTTTTTTGGTTTGCTTTCCTAACATTATATAAATTTATAAGTTTTAATTTATGAAGGCAGCCAAAATCAATTATAAAAATGCATACTAATTAAGTAGCCATTTTTTGCAGTACATATACTTTTTTAGCGGTCAGAGAAAACCTCTTTGTTAAGCCGGTAGCCTATCCTGAATGTAATAACTTCAGACTAGGCTACAGTATGATCAACACTACAATTTTATTCAATGCCGATTAGCGAGAAAGTATCAATATTTATCATATTTTGGCATGTTGCATGCATTAAGGCCCATAATTTTATCTTATCCCTACCTTACTAGTAACAATGCCACTCAAAATTACCAAAATTTTAATTGTAGCTCAACCCTAAACGTAAACCTAAATCAATATTAAATCCTTCACTTAAATTTAAATCTAACCGTACTCTACTTGGAATGAGATGCATCACCATCCGTATTACCGGTTGTTCTTGAGGATGAACCAGTAACCACTACAATTATTTAACTTGATATAATGAACTTTGATTATGCAGTGAGAATGAGATCATTTGCACTAATTACTCATTAGTATACAATTATTAAAATGTTGTCTGAGAAATTACCACCAACTAACGCAGAACCAGTTGAGTAGCAGTTATAAAAAACCCCGTGTGTTCAACAAAATATTTTGTGCTCAGATTTACACCATCCTGCATTATTATGAAACATGGTATGTTAAGAATTTGGCTTTGCTTATTCTGAAATTAATGATGAATTTATCTTGCAACACGTTATCAAAATAGCTGCGTCATTCGGACAAAATGTTCTGAATCAGAAAAACAAGATTAAATCCCACACTGAACTATTGAAGTGCATACCAAATATTTAAAACTTTCGTGCAAACTGATTAAAAACTAATTGAACCTTAAATTAGCCTTCGTAGCAATAGAATTGCAAACAGGGTCAAACGTTTAGTTGCTATTTTTTATAGTGAAGTTTAGATCACCCGTGTCATTAAGTCCTTCAAAATGTCCACATAATTATGTTTTTCTTCCATAAGCACAAATATGCTTAACATATATGCCTTCGGTTTGCGAAGTAACAACATGTTCTAAGCGTTATGCGATTTGCTATGACATAACAAAATCTTATGAGTATCATTGCATTTCCTTTTAAATTATTACTATCATGGTAAGGAAATATCAGTTATTCAGTATTTCAGCTAATATTCATAAGACGACCTGTGTCAAAGTAATGTTTAAAGCCAGTTTTAACAAAAAATAGCCTACAAATCCGGAATAACATGCCGCTAGTATCATTTATATGATGAAAAAGATGGGATATATGAGGAAAGTAGACGCCGGTCACATATCAGACACCATTTCATTGGCACTACCCTGCTGAACTTGACTGTGACGGTGAACTTTTATAGGAATTCACTTTGCTGTGACAAGGAGATGTCTCATTGAGTTATGCACATATAGCTAATCAAGAATACGGCCATAGCAACTAAAATAATTCCAGCACAGTCATACCTTACCTGCACATTCTCCTACTCTAAACCAACCCCGCGCTTGCAAACAGTCAAAAAACATTATTAACCTCGTCGAATAGTCGTTACTTCGCTAATTACTACTATGACAAGGAAGCATGTACTTTGCATGTCTCAGACCTTTTTACGATTATCTATGACTAAGGAGTCCCGACGGAATCCGAAACGTCAGGAAAATAAAGTCCTTGTTCCAGTGATCGTATCTTCTTCTTCGGAAGCATGTACTTTTGGTGCCACGGCCTTATTCACAATTATGTTAATGCAGCACCTTTATCGACCAGTAAAAGTACTTTTTGGCTTACTAAGCTAACTCTTCTCAAGAAATGTGCCGTACTTTGCTATACAGTAAATTATTTGGTTTTATTTGTCTATGGCTAAATGCATTTTTATGGACTTGAAAATAAACTAAAGTTAACTCAAACTAAAATAAAAAAAATAATCAATAATAAATAGGTGAAATGCTCAAGCCTTATTTCTCATATTGGGTCACTTATTAAAGTCGCTTATAAAGTACAAAACACGCGGCACATTCAACTGAAATTGTGTAAGTCCTGCAGGCCTGTGGCCTTTAGCTGAAGACCTTGAAAAAGTACAGCAATCCTTGGACGCAATTGTGTACAAATTGAAGGTGACTAATTTAGTAATGAAAATTTCCTTTTGCAAATAAATCGATATGATAGCAGTGTTTGTTTTTATGTATGAAAAAGTTTCGGTTTTTTTAGTTAGATTTAAAAAAAAGTAATTAAAAATTAAGTCTCCAAACGAACTTGGATTTCTACATAATTTGAATATTCAATCTCAGAAGGCGTCATTTGCTTCCAACCGAGTACAAAAAATAATTTTTATCGTTTTCTTTTTCCATAAAATATATTTGAATTTATAAAGGCAGACAAAATCAATAATAGATGCGCATAATATTTACATAGTTACTTTTTACAGCATAGACGTTTTCGTAGGGGTCAAAAGTAAACTCGTTAAAAAGCTGAAAATATATCATGGCTGAAATAACTGAAGAATAGACTACATGATAATGAGTATCACAATCTGAGTTAATGCTGATTAGCGAAAGTGTACAATCAATATTTCGCATATGTCGGCATGTTGCACGAATTCTGGCACGTGCTCTATTGTATCACCTCCGTGGCACTGTACCATTCTGATATCCTACGGAGACCAAATGTATGACATGACGCATGTGGCTGGCACCGTTGCCGCCTAGGCGCCACAAACTGCGTCCTGTGGTTGTTTTTATAGCGGTTTCTCTGAGCTAGGATGCCTCAAGTATCCTGGTTTTGATAATACAAGTAAACACGTGAGTTGCAGGAAATAATTGAGAAGTACGAGTACATCTGTCCAATGCGTTTAATAGCCTGAAGTTTCGAAATCAGTCATGGATTCATCATTAGATATATATATATTCACCGAACAGTAGCGAAAAAGTTTGTGTGTGCACAGGGTTTTGCTGTAAAATGTAAACGTACAGACAAGAATCGATAAATACCCTGAGTGTCCGCTTATTCGTTGCGTCAGCAATGACCATCTGGCCTCGCGATGTTGGCATAAGATGGTGCGGTGCCCTGTCGGATTTCCGAGCGGCGATTCGCTTTGGCCAAATTTAACTTTGCCTAGACATTGTGCAGAAGCCGACGCCCAACATTGTTGTGTCCGGCCAGCCGCCTCTAAATGATCCGCTTCCACAGTGAATGCCTTAAGTCGGATTGACCTTGAATCACTTAAGCGACTTTAACTCGGACAAGCACACACGGGCGTCCAGGTATTTACGGCTGTGTAGTCGCCCCATTCCCCAGCTCCTGTCGATACGACAATAAAGACCATACCCTTTGGGTTATGCCACCTACAGCCATTGGATAATTCTTTAAAGTGCTCCGTCATTGCATTAAAAGCTTCCGCTTCTCTCTCTCTTCGGCATGCCGGGAGGAAGGCAGAACCGGTCCTGGTTTCGCGAGCGGCCACTCTGGCGGCAACACTAGCTCATATAGGCCCACTTATTAATCCCTAAAATTTGCATGTTTTCCTACGAAAATAATGTTTATAGGGTTGTATGGGCGGGAAACTAGAAAATGAAATCAAATATACCTTAATAAATGCTAAAAACATTTTGATTTTACTGTATTTAGAAGTTTTTTGATTTAGATCTGCAGATTTTCGTAATCTATACTAGCATTCAACTTATTGCGGAAAAACCAGATTATCAAGCTGCAGGTTTCTTGAAGTTCCCGAAAAAATTCAATGGTGGTTAGGAGTTGTCTTTTTCGACTTCCTTGTGATCTTACGTACCGTTCTATAGTGAGATTAGTATAGACCGCGGAGCGAAGCACCGCGCACACTTTCAATTTACACACGGAACAACCTGCTCCCAGCGGCCGTGGAAGGCAATTTCGACTACATTTTTTTCATTTAAAACTTACCTTTAAAAATTTCCTTCTCAGCCTATCCTATTTTTCAACCCACAAAACTCTATAACCACCATTTTTGCAGGACAAAATGCATGGACTACGGTTATATGAGTAGGGCTACATAAGCTACTTTTGCCACTGTCGCTGTCTGCCTTAATCAAACAACTTGCAATTTGGCCTGATAATTGTAGTGCTCAGAGGTCAAACTGCTAAGATTGCGTCAACAGTAGTTCTATGGAGAAAATATTCTTAACTTCACCCAGTAAACAACATTTTTCACAAAGAACTTCTTTTGACGAAATATACTTCTAAGGATGCCGACTTTCCAGTTCATATTGCTTAGACTCTACAGTCCGTTTTTGGACCGCAAACCAACATATCTAACAGCTTACAAACAATTGTATTGTCCATATTACTGCCACATTAGTGAGATTCCATCTAGCTTATTGAAAGCGTTGCTATTATTCAGTGTTTTTGCACCGTACATTATTTAACAGTGCTTAGACCCTATAGAGCACAGTCCATTGCTCGACCGCAAACCAACATGCTACGCACAGTTTTAATTTTTTTAATACTGAAACACTTGTGGGCTTTTATCTAGCACTTTGTGAACGTTATTATTATTTCGTGTTTTTGCACTGCAAATGAATACCCCTCCAGGTAAATGTATAATGTAGATGCCGCTGATTCAAGCATGGATTGTGATAAACGTTATCGACATTAAAACTTAATGTGTGCAAGAAAGCACGCAATATACGCTGTCTCAGACTATTTAGAACATGGCTGCTTGTCATTTAAACAGCTTTGACTACGACAGCGAAGGGTATTTGAGAGACATAAGTATGTGTGCTATATTGGAAGTCCCATGAGTTTCATGACAATTGAACCTCTCTGTAATATGGACATTTAGCGTGTTCAAAAGCCAAGTAAGGCATTTTATGCAGCCAGCAATGCAGCGGGAACTGCAACCAATAAGGAACAGTTAATTCTTTATAGCATAAAATTCCACTAGGAATTCTGAAATGACGTGTTGATTGAAACATATTAATTTTGGATGGTGGTAACAGAGACGATCGTACAGCCTAATCTCAAAATATCTTGGTGATGCCCTGATGCCCGCTTTTTACAAAGATTCTTTTTGACCGCTAATTAAAAGTATATACATCAAAAGTGGCAACTTAAGTAGCATGCCTTTTTCATTTACTTTGACTGCCTTTATAAATTCAAATATATTTTATGGAAAAAACGCACAAAAAATTATTTATTGTACTCGTTTCGTTGCGAATTACACTTTCTTTAAATTTTATACATAAAGATAGGGCACCTTTCACATTATAAATTCTAATTATGAGCTTTTTTTACAATTTTCAGGTGTTGATTCATAAAACATCGTATCCGAAATGTGTTATTGTTGCCTTAACTGTAAAGCTCATGCTCCATATCTACTGCAGCCTTTTATGAGAACTATATGAGATCCTCCTCAAGCTTTAACTGAAAACGTACTTTTCCTTAAACAGTATGCACGCAGTGCTCAAATTGTAAACTATGAATTCCAGTGCAGCAGTCACAAGGTTTCTAACTTACTCGGAAATTTAGAAAACTTTTTTAAAACCGAAAGAAACCATTTCTTAACATGTAACGTTTAAAAGGGGCGTAAATGGCTACCAAATGACTTCAAGAAATAATTTTTTTCTGCATGTTTTCCAAAAGATACATGTGAATTCATAAAGGCAGCCAAAATAAATGACTTAAAGGAATACTAATTAAGCTCTTACGTTTTACAGTTCATACTTTTTCGTTGCGCTCACAAAGAAACTTGTTAATAAGTCGGCATCCTAAAGTGTCAAAAATATGTTCAGATTAGGCTGTACGGTCGTCAATATTACAACCATCCGCAATAAATATGATAAAATCAAAAAAGTCATTTTAAAATTCCGGATGACATTTCTTGAGATAACAAATCTACTGTAGGTCAATAGAAAGAAGTTCGTCGCAGTATGAGCAGTATTAGATTACATTTTAAACAACTTGAACAGTCAAACGTGGAAATGGATGAAGTTTTAAAGGAAGGCGCTGGAGTTTTAGACACCAACGACAGGCTGCTGTAAAACAGACGGCACTCAACGTCTAGGAAATGTCTGTCACTCCGGGTTAGCAGACACACAACGTTTGTCTAGACTTAGGACACCCACAAGATTGGTTGCACTGATCTTCGGAGTCACCCATCTCACCCAATTGCAATTTTATAGATGACGGATAAGTTACGGGTTTAGACGCCGAAGTCGGTGGCGTACTAGCAATTAGCGACTGATGTTGGACCAAGAGTTAATGATCACTATTTAATCATGCATATAAGATGCTGAGGTGATTATTATGCGACTATGCAAATCGCCATGTTTGAAATTGTGTGGGGCTTGTTCCTTCTCAAACTGACTGCTTTGCCTGCGCACACAAAGTCTTACTACAGAATATGACATTGAGGGCTCTTAAGATGACACGATGCAGATGCTAAAATTCTACCGGCTGGTCAATCAATGACAACGTTGACGAGATGTACTGAGACGAAATAGCTGAAGGTGCAACTTTGTCAACGACTGCATATACAAACAGCACAGAAGACACAATCCAACCGTCCGCTCTATTTGACGAACTTTACCGTACGAGAATAAAGATTCGAAAGTCAAAGTCGCCTGCTCCACCTCCTGAGAGTGGAGCTGTACACTGATCGGAGGTAACCAACAAGGATCGGGTCGTAAAAATGAACTTTCAATCGACATTTACTAGGACGCGTGCGGAGACGCCTACCACAGGTGAGGCCAGTGAGGAAAAACGAACTACTTCAGAGAAAATCGCAGATTATTCCGGAGACGATACAGCCTTCAGCAGAAGGGACGCTGGCTATCAGAATACAGTTTACTCGGTGCGAGCCAGCCATCTGTTTAACTCTAACGATGCTGAATCTCGCGTTATGTGCGGCAAGTTATTCAATTTTAGTTCGTTGGCCTGCCATCCATCAATTAGCGCAATCACCTCCTATTCCGTACTTATTTTTTAGCAGGGAAATCGTTCACCTAAAAAGGGCGTGGTTAATGCACGACTTGCATGAAAGCGAGCCACATTTTTACACGATTATCAAACCAAAATCCAGCATGGGTGTTACTTTACAACTTGTGCCTCTACTACCTGTTTTTGTGACATAGGTTTTTTTAAGAGTACTAAAGGTATCTTCCTTCATTTTCTTGTTCCAACGATCACATTTGCGAATGGCTTTTTCCTTTTACAAACCAGCACGGTCATGCACGAGTTGTCACTACGACAGGCGGACTCAACGAAATGAGGTTGTGCAATGTTAGATGTTTCTTCCTAACCTATAATTTTGCTCCCTATCCCTTCTTCTCCTCTTCCTTCTTCGGCACAAATCAAGAGACCTTCAGGCGACACGGAGTCCTGTAAACCGTCGAGTCTGAGCCCGGTTGCTCTAGCATAATACAAGGAAGTGTTCAATATTGGAGTAGCACAGTCGTCTAAGATGTCTTAACGTTCCCAGTTTACAGTAGAGATGAAGGTGCGAGTTCCGAAAAGCACTTCAAAAGAAGAAAGTTCGTCAACTAGACCAATATTTTTATTGTCCTGACGTTTTAGAATCCGCCCGGAACCGTAAAGCATAGGCAAAGGTACAATAGTCTGATTCATGCACAGATAAACGCGAAACATATACCTTTTGGGATTTTAAAATTCGTAGAGATCACCCATGTGCGGAATATAATTATCATTCCTGTAGCCACCGCTTGATATCTTAATGGGTGCGGTGATGGCTTACTAATTGCCATAATTTCTGTGTCCGTGGAAGATGCGGGTTTGAAAATGGCGTGACAAATGTGCCTGCTGTAGTCACAGTTGATGCTGCGTCCGGCATTTCCCAAGTGACTAATTATATTGCTTGGGCAATGTCTCAGTACGCCCTTTAAGAAAGCCAAATCGTTGCGCTTGTTGATGGAATGGGGCCTGACAAGCATGACTCAAGCAGCCAGGTCCCTTTGAGTGAGCTGCAACCCGGAAGTTAGCGTCTTTCTTCCTCATCGCTACTGTATGCTCGGCCATTCGCGTCTGTATTAATCATCCGGTTTCTCCGAAGTGGTTGCTTTGTCCACAACTGCACTAGCTTTGGTAAATGACTCCAGCCCTTTCCTGTCGTGGCAGTGGGTTTACTGGTCTCATGTCCCGGCACCTGATGGTTGCTTCTGGACTATTTTAGATAGCATTTTTTGTTTCTCATGTTGATTTAGCTAGATAAGGGGCCCTAAGAAAACGCATGCTAAAAGTGGCTTGCTATCATGGTCGAATAGGAAGAACACTCAACAACACTCGTCCTGCCACCGGATCCTGCTCTCGCTCAACACAACAGGTCAACCTAATTTACACAATCCGAGGAATAACTGGCCTTAAAATGATGGTAGTGCTACATAGCTGATAACTACTGTGCTAGAAAGTGAATATTGCCAACCGAAGAAAAACATTATTTTATTAGCACGCTAGAGCAAACCTTGCTGCCTGGAATGCTGTGCTGGTAGTCGATGATGTCGCCTTTAGAGAGCTCAGCGGACCATTGCCTCCAATTTGCCAGTGCTTAACAACACCGCACTGGTCAGATTCTGGCAGACTGCAATTTGCATTATCGTTTTTAACAATTACAAACAAGTTTATATGTTCATTTAATGGCTGACAGTGCTTTTTTATTCTCGATCTAATTATGTCTCATAGTTTCGAAACGTTTGCGTGTCCAAATTGAATTAACCGTTCCCGCAATAATCGCCTGTTTTCCTAGTACTTATTGGTGCTTGTGTTCTCCCTATATCTACACTTCTGCACTTTAGTTTTTGGCCTTTTTCTGGCCGTTGTCTTGAAACAACTTACACATTAGACTTCATTGAGCTATTGTATTTTAATTTTCTTGCATTCCAACCACAATTTATTGATATAGATTAATTATTAAACTAACTTTGCACCTGCTTGTTTATCGGAGGAAAATATTTCCTAGAGGCAGAGTTGCTCCAATAATATTGCATTTCCTACCCCTTCACGACTTGTCAAACGCAAAAAAATCTGCCAAAGTCCTCCATAAATGGAAGCTTCTCTGTCATGTTCGATCTACCTGTAGGGAAGCCTACATTTTTCTTAACAGAAATTGAACCAAATTCTCCGATCCACTACCTCTTCCTCATCTATCGGCATGAATTGCATGTCCTCTAAAACGCAGCAAGCATTGCATAGCCCAGCAATAAAAGTGTCATATTCAACGAAACCATGTGATTATGCTGCATCTTTAGTTTCTAAATTTGTAGATTTCTGAACAGCCTAGCGTGCGGACATGTAACAAAAATGACTTTGACCTGTTTCTTTAATTCCGAAGGAACTGGAATAAATTTGTGAGCAACTAGTCAGTAGATGCTTCCGTCAGATAGACGTCGAAATATGTTTTACAGTCATTCACAAATCACTTGGTGTCAATGTATGGTTGCCTTTTCTGTGTACAAGTGGGCTGCCCTGCTGTCTGCGGTGGTGGTGAATGTGATTAAAGTAGGGATGCCACCACATCTTACGTTAAAAACCATTTGGACTAAACAAACATGATGTGTGCGGCCACTGCAGATGAATGTTTCTTGTATACATCGTGAGAATTGCTAAACAGAATAGTAAATTATTGGGATTTTAATGTCAAAAATGTCCCACAAAAGTTTTAACAAGGCTCTTCATTCATTCGTATAAACTAAAAATCATGTATCACAAGAAATGAAATTTGAAGAAAAAGATGTTTTTCGGGATGCATATGCCAAAAGAATTTACAGCCAAAGCGTTCCGACGAGCGCGATTACCGCCACCGATGGCAATACTAAAACAGTGAAATGAATGCTCACGTTTAAACAGGTTCCAGTTATCCAGATACATCATTTTAAAACTTTCAGAAAAAATCCTTATGGATTAAATGTAACATCATATAATATTTTTCTCGTCCACTATATCCTATGGACTAATGCCAATTACTGAAATGGCACACTTTAATTCTGCGATGGACGTTGCGTTCATAATTATATTGGAAATACTATTGTCTGCCCGATCTAGTGCAATGCATCCTAGGTCATACGCCTGAAAATATGTCATATCCATTTGATATGAAAGTAATAATTACACCAGATGGTGTAATCATGGACTGTGGACAAGCGCGACAGCCTTCGAAGTGTTTACGTGTACGAAGTTATAGTCGAAATCCAAACATCCAGTAAACAAGGTGTCTTACGTTTTCACCCTTTATCTGCAATACACTGCGTTCGAATTCGCTAATCACTCTGGCGTGACGAAGTATCCTCCTGTCTATAAACAACGCTACAGAGCAGCTACTGAAACTAAATGGAGATTGATTTTTGATAAGTGTATCGCGTGTATCGTATTGCTAACTTCCTAATTAGCTAGATCATTCAGAGTATACCAAATGATAGACATGGGACGGTGTCCGTCTTCTACGTGTCCACTTGCAATAAGGTGGCTTGTGTTACGGGGCGGCTTAAGTGCACACTGCCCGAACGACATTCCCCCGCCAAGAGTTCACTCTGCTCACACACAAGGCACATCGCAGCGGTGAGGCCGGCGCAGGACTATAACGCAGCTGCCACATTAGCACGCGATCCACCTACACAAGTGCATTGTCTGACGTGTCCCTCAGACTAGCGCGTCAACTCTGATGACGCACCAGCCAATGGAGTCATGGCTTTCTTGTAACTACCTGCTTATTGGCCCAACCTTGTACATACGCCTTCGTTTGCTCGTATGCATGCTGTACGAGCTTTGCTCTAAGACTTATACTTTCTACACATTTCTTGTTGTGTTCTTCCTTCGGGGCTCACACGAGGCTTTAGTCAGACGGGAATATCACAGCCTTTTGGCCACCGTTACGAAAGCTCGGAGATCTAAATGATGATTTATTGACATATTTTAACGAAAATTTGACTATGTAAACAATATTAACTGTCAAATGCGATCTTTTTACCTGCTGTGGACAATTTTGAACCTAGCAGGACCACAAATAACATTAAAGTCCATTAGAAATTGCAAGCAAACTGAGTTCTGTTAAAAATCATAAAGATGTGACTATAGTAATTGTGCTGGGAAATTATCCATGTAGTGTTTAAAAGCGGTGTTGAGTTGCACTGCAGCGAAGAAGAAGACAAAGTTGCCGAGGTAGAAAACCTCCGACGGGTGTTCCGAGAAAATGGCTACCCGCGCAACTTCGTCACCCGGTGCTTGCGCAAACGAGCTGGCCAACAAAAGCGCACCGACCCCAAGATTTAACGTTCGATCCCGTATGTCAAAAACGTATCGGAAGCAGTCGGCCGCCTTCTCGCACTACTTGGAGTTGGAGTCACACACAGGCCGGAGGCAACCACAAGGCGTCAGATAATGAAGCCAAAAGACCCACTGCCACGGCAAGAAACATCTGGGGTCGTCTACAGGATCTGGTGCAGTTTTGGTCAAAGCAACTATGTCGGCGAAACTGGCAGACTTCTCAGGACGCGAATTGCCGAACATCCAGCTGCAGTGCGGCAAAATGATGCCAATTCTTAAGTTGCGGCTCATTCAACGAGACCAAATTTGATGAGGCCAAAATTCTTGCAATCAGTGACAATTGGGTGAGCTGAGATCTACTTGAATCATGGTTCACTCGCCCCCAATCCATCAACAAGTGCAACCATTTGCCCAATCCAGATTCAATCCTGAGATTTAATTTGGCCAAAGCAAGCCATCACTTGTGGAACAGACAGGCCACCACCTCATCGTACGCCAACACCGTGGAGCCAGACGGCCGAGCAATCATCATGCACGAGATCACCGCCCGTGACGAAAGTTCAACAGGTCTGAGCCCGCGTGCCATCCAACAAACAGTCCACGCACAAGAAGGCAATTAACGTTAATTGTCGCTGTATGCTTGCAGTAATGACTGTGTCCTATAAATACTGCAAACGTCTGTGCATTCTTAACCTTTTTGCTACTCATGTCTCTGATGATGAATCCGCGACGGATATCGAAACTTCAGGCGAATAAACAAATTTTCCCAGCGATCGAGTCTTCTTCTTCTTCTCCTCAAGGCCTTCTGCTCTTCTCAGTAATCATAAGGCATCCTGCCTGTCGGAACTGATGCAAATGCATCCGAATTTATGCGTTTAAAATAATCTCATGTTCAGTTTGATTAAAGATGTGACTGATGAGACTCAATCTCTGCAACTGCATCTTAAGCCTGAACGAATCCTGTAAACTCGCGTCTGAGCTTTTATCACATCAATTTTATTTTGTGCCATACGCAATTAATTTAAATTAAAATTTATATTTTGCTTGAGAATTACAAATAACAACATACTCGCTGAAATTGTGACCGTAGCGTTGGTCCCTGTGAATACTAAAAATATGCATAAATTATGAAAAAACCATAATTCCTCAATAACATCAGACTAAAACTTTAGCGGTCACTGTCTCTTAGAAACCTAGTTTTTTAGTTGGATACTAATCACAGAGATAAATATAGTTAATATTATTGTATATTAAGTAAGGTCACTTTATTGGGACGAGAAGTCACTCGCCGGTGAAATCCCATTTTTATTCGGGGGAGGCACCTATTCGAACCCAGTCAGTTGCAGCGTTACCACCTCCTACCTAACCACAGGTCAGCCATCGTGTTGGAATCGCCACTTATCGTAGTCCTCAAGTTTTAGCAACAGTTCCCGTCTGGCAAGCAGATATCGATTGTTATTTGGGCCTTGGGGACTACCCACGATATGCGAACCTGCAAAACCATATCAAACATGAAAATTGGTGCCCACTGTCCCGTCTTAACTAGGTAGCTTTGCTGACAAATATCAAATCGCATTCATGAAGTGATTCTGTGTTAAGTTTGAGAACCCAATGCATCAGAGGAAATAAAAAAATTGTGTGCAGTTCCTTACTGACAAACAGCTGCAAATTGGGCATCACTATGGGCTCACCTCGAGCGCCTGCCTTGGCTAATATATTCACGGATAGGCTGAATAAATTTAATCACGCCGATCAGATCCATAAATTAAAATACTTTGGTCGCTATGTCGCCATCGCTCTAAATAGCCACATTAAGCAAACTCAGAGTTTTAAAAGCCTTATGGTTCGGTATAATCCAAGAATATGAGGGTGTTTGCAACCCTTTGAAGTCACACAATGCAAATTCCAGATGCAAAATGGTATTATCGATCGGACAAGCAGAGCCTAACACGGCATTTAATCAATCTTGTTTCACAGTTGAATGTGCCAAAATGAAACGGATATCGTTCCAAAATTTATATTCTCTATGTCGGCCCGTAAAAATTGAATTTTAGTTAGTGAAAGCCGGTGAGACACTCTCATCAGAAACATTATTTAAAATAGGGGTCTTAGAGTCCCTGACCTTAAATAATATGCATTCTGTTAACGTTTTTAGATAAATAATTGTTTCTTTGTTCGGGAACAACAGTATATTTTCGAGACTAAATGTATCAGCTGATTTTTTGTGTTCCTTTTCCTTCTATAGACGACCGGTCGCAATATGCTGAACACATTTTCTCACCTAACCTAGTTCCTTTCCATTGGACAAACCAAAAGCAATACTCAAAATCACCTTGCATACGTAAAAGTTAGGGTTGGCATATTTGCAATATTAGACATTAAATTCAGTATCACGACTTTACTTACCGAAGTTGTATACTAAAATTTAAATACAACTTGATAAATCTACAACGTGATGTGCCTAATGAACGTATAGGCACACGAAATACGAATATAATAAGTAAAGGATAAGATACAAATCCAGCAACATATTGTGAATTTGAGGAATATAAACTCATCCACAAAACTAAAACGAATGGCCAATTTGCACTTCAACATATTTCATTTAACGGAATATGAAAACAAAATTTGCGGCCTTAGTGGATTAAAGCCAATAAATGTTAGATAAAATGTACAGCCGACATGTTGATCGATTGGGTTTTGAGTCTAGGCAAGGCCGGTGGGAGTTGTATCGCACAATTGTCAATCAACCTGCCCAAATCACCAGCATAATACTGATTCCACTATTCCGCATTTAGAAAACCGCATATGGGTAAGGACCTCAATTCGAGCTAAATGGTTTCGCATATGTCACATGCTGTAGAGAAAACCTTATCTTTTCAAC
The DNA here is from genome assembly GCA_036362985.1 of Ligula intestinalis. Lineage (NCBI taxonomy): Eukaryota > Metazoa > Platyhelminthes > Cestoda > Diphyllobothriidea > Diphyllobothriidae > Ligula > Ligula intestinalis. The sequence goes on from JAYGXS010000009.1 coordinate 3,817,886, forward strand.
TGTTGCCTGGCAAATCTATGCCTTTGGGTGGGTGAGAAACTGTATACAAGCACATTTTTTTTTCATTTTGATGAATTGCACATCTTTGAATACACCGTATTTGTTACCTGCCGGCCAATACATTTAAAAAAAAGATATTTCAGTGTTCCGCTTCGCTGACTGGGCAACACAGATGCTATCCTCACGCAAATGGCGTTGCGTTGGGCTACCAATCAGGCAGTACTCCAATACCCTCGCAGAGACAAGAGTCAATTTTCATAGAACTGCCAATTTTAACAAGCACGTCATCTGAACGTCTTTGCTTACCATACTGATAAACTAAAAGGCAAATTAACCATGGCACATAAGCAACGTGGATAGTCCAATAACGTTAAGGCGCATGAAATGAGCGAAGGAAGATGACTAAAAACAATCAAAACGATAATTAACTTTTGGCACAGCTTTAGTCATCGATATTACATTTTAAATGACGACTATGAAGTATTAAGTTTGATCGCAAAATCAAAATCCACAGTCGTGTCAGTGACAGGAACAGTGAGACTTCATTGCAGCAGTCGTTCTCATCGACTGATTTTTGAGACACCCCAGCATTTGTGGGTCAAGTCATATAGCAGTGAATATATCCGGACTGTAAACTACAAACTACCGAGTTCACCAGGTATATCATGCGTAGCAAAATTATTGTCCTTAACAGCAACTACAAAATACCTCACACAACCTAAAGTTCAGACAGGTAAGACACGCATCTTTTGGACAATGAACTTGCACAATGGGGTGCTGTCAATTTCACAGAATTCAGCATGTTAAAGAACGCACTCGATTTAACTGAACACTTTCAGGCCTGATGTTTCGATATTCTTCACCGATTCGTCATCAGAGATATAAGTAGCAGAAACACCTAGTATGCATAGATGTTTGCAGTATTTATAGGGTACAGGCAGTACTGCAAACGTACAGCGACAATTAACGGTCATTGCCTTCTCGTGGTTGGACTGCGTCTAGAGAATATGCTGCAGTTGCGGTCAAAGCAACTCTGTCGGAGAAACTGGCAGACGTCACAGGAAGCGAATTGCCAAACACGCGGCTGCAGTGCGGCGAAATGATATCAATTCTCAAGTTGCAACTCATTCAACGAAACCCGGCCACACCTTCGAAGTTTATGAGGCAGAAATTCTCGCAAGAGGTGACTATCGCGTGAGCCGATAACTACTTGAGTCCTGGTCCACGGGCCCCCAATTCATCAACACGTGCAATGATTTGCCCAATCAATATTTAATCCTGAGATTCAATTTGGCCAAAGCAAGCCGTCACTTGAGGAATGGGCAGGCCACCACCTCATCGTAAGCCAAAACCGGGGAGCCAGACGGCAGAGGAATCGTCATGCCCAAGCTCATCGCCCGTGACAAAAGTGCAACACGTCAGAGCCCGCGTGACCTTCAACAAGCAAACCACGCACAAGAAGGCAATTAACGTTAATAAGTGCTGCATGCTTTCAGTATTGACTGTGCCCTATAAATACTGCAAACGCCTGTGCATACCTAACCTTTCTGCTACTCATGCCTCTGATGACGAATGCACTATGGATCTCGAAACGTCAGGCGAATAAACATATTGTCCCAGCGATCAAGTGTTGTGCTGAATCTTCGTCTTCATCATCATCATCATCATCATTTTATTCTTCTTCTTCTTCGACTTCTTAAATACTTTCTGGGACAGGGACGTTCGCTTTTTTTGGCCAAATAGTTGGGCGCGATGCGCTTAGATCGGCCCGATGATGGGAAGCATGTACCCTTCGTGAGGCCTCAACATATTTGAAGATTCGGTTGCTGCACAGATGTCTTGACAATAACGTGTTGCCGAGGAGTGTGAGATGCAAGCCTGCGCTGAACACGGAGGCGGCGAGACGCGTAATGTTTAAAACTGGCAAGAGAGTGGTCCGTTACTTCATTCAAGATTGCCACTTGAGGCTACGCAAATATCGCCAGATAATTGACCAAGAGAAGATGAATTGCGGTGAGCTAATGAGTGAGGACAGCACAAAACTGCTTCAGCAGAGAGTGCTTTAAGGAGCCCGTGACAATCAAGTAATTCATTAAGCCGTACTGGAGAAAAAATTACGCAGAATGCACAATCCAGCGTCATCCAGAAAATGCGTACTGGTACACAACCTGTCGTCAAAAGAACTGAAGAAGGAGCAAATACAGGTTCTAAAGCATGAAGTCTCATTCAACACGGCTGATGCTAAACCTGCTTACATGATTTCAGTTGTGAAATCAGTCATCATCAGACAAAAGCAATGGAGGAGACGAAGACCTTTATCCTTGGGGAGGCCATATAAACGGGCCAAGGCCGCTTCTTGTGCCCACGCCATACGTCGGTCGGACGGCGTTATTGAACCCGAGTGCTTTACAGGCTACAGGGTCGAATTAAGTTCACGTGTCAGCCTTTTAATGGGATTGGTTTCACAAGGAACATAAAGCTGACAATACTCGATTAAGTTTTTTTGCCTTCTGGAGGTAGTCGGTTCTGCCTAATATGATCGTAGAACGTCCCTTGTCGGCTGGCACGATGACAATGTCCCGGGCGGCCTTCAGTGCTCTTAATGCAACACGTTCGACCTTGGGTAGCAATTCCCAAGGTTGATGAGTCATCAGCAGAGCTGATACTTGGTTTCGGATAAGGGTCTTTGTCTCCTCCATTGCACAGCACAAATGCTATCCTCACGAAAATGACGTTGCTTTGGGCTACCAATCAGGCAGTACTCGAATACCCTCGCAAAGACAAGAGTCAATTTTCATAGAACTGCCAATTTTAACAAGCACGTCATCTGAACGTCTTTGCTTACCATAATGATAAACTAAAAGGCAAATTAACCATGGCACATAAGCAACGTGCAGGGTCCAATAACGTTTAGGCACATGACATGAGCGAAGGAAGATGACTAAGAAAAATCAAAACGATAATTTACTTTTGGCACAGCTTTAGTCATCGATATTAAATTTTAAATGACGACTATGAAGTATTAAGTTTGATCTCAAAATCAAAATCCACAGTCGTGTCAGTGACAGGAACAGTGAGACTTCATTGCAGCAGTCCTTCTCATCGACTGATTTTTGAGACGCCCCAGCATTTGTGGGTCAAGTCATATAGCAGTGAATATATCCGGACTATAAACTACAAACTACCGAGTTCACCAGGTCCATCATGTGTAGCAACATTATTGTCCTTAACAGCAACTACAAAATACCTCACACAACCTGAAGTTCAGACAGGTTAGACACACTTCTTTTGGACAATGAACTTGCACTATGGGGTGCTGTAGATTTCACAGATTTCAGCCTAATGAAGAACGCACTCGATTTAACTTAGCATTTTCAGGTGTACCAGTTTTGAACGTGAAGTTATTTAAATAAGCATTCTTGTGGATCCTGCGGCCTCCTAAATATTTGATGCACTGTATTTATCACCTGCTAGTAAGTGCAGTAATATGGTCAAAATTGTGGTGTTTTTTATATCTGACTAAATTTCTTCTCTCTTATTAAGTCAATTATTTAATTAATTGTTTTCTGAGACAAAATATATCGCATCCTTATCCAATGTTTTTTCACTGAACTAGCGAGCAAGCAGAACTTAACATACCTGAGCAGAAGCAACAGTCAATTTTAACAGATATAGGAAGCTAGACATAAAATTGGGTCATCAGTGTATACTTACCGAAATTATTCACTTAAATGTAAATAGAAAAAGGCAAATCAGCAACAAGGGAGAAGAATTTGGAAAATCATATAACAATGCAGGTTTGCGGAGTGTCAATTCATACATATTTGCTAGGCAAATTGCAAATGATATAATACATATTTCAATCGAGTTAAATTAAAAAATACATGCGCGATGATAAAAAGAGCGAAATTAACATCAGTATCCTACTGCATTGCTGAAGTAAATTGACCAAATTAAATCGTTAATCATACTACTTTGACATCAGTTTTCTAACATTTCAAACCTGAAAATATTATATCAATTCATTCTGACACATAAAGCGAACATTAATTCGTATTGAGCATAGTGACCAAATCCAACCAGATGACTACGGTTATAAATTAATATTCGTTTCAGGAGTTCTTGAAATATATCATTAAGGCGTACCTG
>JAYGXS010000009.1:3822044-3868502 GCA_036362985.1 Ligula intestinalis
TCACAATTTTCCGTAATTTGATTCACAATTGTGGCAACTAGAATTAACTGTGTGATTTAAATAATTGTTCATGTTGTGAAAGCCAAGTTTTCATTTTAAACCAGATAACCTGGTTTTTTTTTGTTTTGTTTTTGGACTGTGTATTAAATATCCCTTTTTTCTTTCATGTTATTTCTGTAGGGGCAATGATTTTATCCGTGCAAACCGTGCATAGCTAGCGGGATTTGTGCTTATATCAACTAAATGGGCAGTTGTTTTCGCAAACTGCAGACGTGGTCCGAGAAATAGCCGCTGGATTTAATATGCAAATGTGTGCCGTCCTCAACATGCGTCTAGCAAACTACCGTGTTTCACCAGATCAGCAGGACATGTCACTTAGAAAACATCAAAATTCCCGTAATATCTACGCAAAAAGTCCTCGGCATTTGGATACAGAGTAATCTGAAGCCCTCATTACAATGTGTCAACGCTTTAAATAAAGCCACGAGAGTTCTGCACGGTATAAAAAGGGCGCTTTTAGCCTTTGATGATGATATCTTTGGCAGAGCGTTTTGGCAAATTTGTTCGACCACACTTAGAGTTTGGCATACAGACGTGGCGGCCATGGCTAGAAAAGGACACAAAATGTCTGGAGAAAGTGCAGCGTCGGGAAACACAGCTAGCGAGAGGTCTTAAGTACCACACTTACATAGATCGACTGGCATGCATAATTTTTATTCCCTCTGCATTACAGGCAACAAAGAGGGGATCTTATCCTATTTTGAAAGATTATAAACGGTCTTGAGAAAGGATAACGCTTTCAAAGACATGTTTCAGTGGCACATCTCGCCTTATGTCTGCGGGCACACAATGAAGCTGTGCAAGAAGATGTCCAAGCTAAACCTCCGCTCTGAATTCTTCTCGCAACGTGTCATACAACAGTGGAACAACCTTTCACAGGCAGTCCCGTCCCTTCCTTCCCATTTTGAATTCTTAAAGCCAGACATGTATTGTAACAAAAACAATGCTACTCACTTTTTGCCAATGCTATGCTATTAGTTGTAAATTTGTATAGGTGCTGTAAACATAATGAATTGGGTTTTCAAAGGCATTGCCAATTATTCTCACCAAATAAACATTACAAACTAAACTAAATAAGACATATCCCGTTGTGATAGATTTGCATCTTTTTATGCATGTGCGTATCTTTGTACGCATGCACACAAAAATGTATTATGAAATCTACAACTTTTTATAGATTGTCCCTAAACAGCGTGCATTCGCAGGCCTTTAATTGCGCCACATTTTTGGTGATTTATTGTAAAATTACAGTCAAATATAATATGAAATATGACTTACTTCATTTTGAGCGAAGTTTTCTCATTTATTGTCAGATAAATAAACATTTTTACACAATCCTATATTCCTCCTTTGATATTATATTCGAAGTTGTAGAACTGTAACTGATTGGTCAGCTTACTACCAAGCGAAGTGATTTTTAAATAAGAAACGTGTTGTAAAACGTTGCATTAATAATACTAGGAGAAACAGAAGCAAATTGCATTTGTTTACGCTAGTTGTGCTTAAAGTATTTTTTGCGGCTTACGGGAACTCCTTAATAAAAGTAACATGACTTCTTTACAAAAAAACATATCCAAAAGCTTTATTTTATTTAAAAGTATCGCAGTGCATCTTAATTTAGAGGTTTGTCTATGAACATCAACCAGAACAAATGATTATGGGACAAAGCTAGGTAAAACTGAAAATATCTGAAAATGTGGGGAAGGGTTATGTTTTTAGAATAGTTGAAATATAGAAGTTATGCAAACTACATTTCTCTGCTATCCAATTTAGACTAGAATCTGATCCTCTCGATCCCTTGTCACCTCTCTCCCCCTTCCTTCCCTTGTTAATACTGATTGGTTTGCCTCAAACTTTCGTTAACTCTACCCTCCCTTATATTACTCGATTGCCTGATAGTGAATACATCGAAAACGTTCGTTCGCCTAACTTGAATTCCTTATTATTAATTTTTTATTTACATTAATTTTTTTTCTTATTTTTAGCTATTGCTTTTCGTCCGCAGAACTTGACAATGACTAAGAATATACTGTTATTATTAACAAGCAGTTAGTACTATCAATGTTATTTTTTTAGTAAATCATTATGTTTTGTTGCTTCAATATAATTATTAGATATTATTGCATGCTTTTCTATTGGACTGCTTGCAATTATCAACCTTTTGCAAACGTCGGCATTTCGCATTACTTTCTCGTCTTAATGCAGATATCTCTCGTCATGGCTGTTGCATAGTTAGGAAATCACTGCGCCAGTAAGAAAAGATTTCTCGGAATAACTGCACGTACCCAGGCTATAGAACTTAGCAATACGTATTTACTTACCAAAATAGAAAGCTAAAAAGTAAATTTACTTTAGCGTATGAATAAATTGGAGCACTAAGTAAGCATATCGGCAAGTGAGAGTTATCATAATGAGTTTTGAGCAGGTAAATATAGCATATTATAACTTCAGGTTGAGGCTACTGATTGACCTTTGACTGCAAAAATGTTTTCGTTTTATTCAAATCTAAAAATAACAATAAGTGGCTGCGGTGGTAATAGCACCCATGGCAGAAATTGCGAGAATTCCCTGCAGCCGACATTGTAATTGGCTGAGCTTTGACACCAGCCCTGGCATGCCTACGTTTAGTCACATTAAAGTCATTTTACTGCTGAGTTTACCAAGTTTAACACATTCCGCAGGCATAATATTAGAAAATGCAACTGAACGCCCGTCCACATTGTGCTAAATTCAGACGGATTATGTCCCGTTTTTGGGCATCAGCTTACTCATGGAGAACTGGTAGACCTTGCATATTTTAGCAGTCTAGACGGATGAGTCAGGCAATATTAATGTACGCTTCGATAGCAATTAGTCAGGGAAAGTCAGACTTTTGGTTTTACACCACCCCTTCTCATGATTTTACAGATTCGCATGTACCCGGTATCATGGTAGTTATCGCATGCGGGTTAAGACATTTTCAACTAAGCGGAAATCATGTTTTGTTTCAGAAAATATGTATAAGACTGTGTATATCATTGATAAATAGGGATCCTGAGGAAAATAAGGACTTGGCGTAAGCTCATAATTTCAACCACATCGCATTAACTATTCTTCCGTCAACTCTTCAATATTTGCCATATTTTAATAAAACAGGCTTGAGAAAAATTGGCAGAGTAAAGCTATCCACTACTGACAGGTTATTTTTAGATTCTTGATAATTTGCAAAGTTAAACCAGTATAAAGTATTCACGTATGTTGGCCGTTTTCATCGAAAATTATATTGAACAAAAATAATTATTAAAGGACAGGGAATACACATATGGCGTTTATATATACGGCAGAATAGCATTTAAAGTTTCTACAAAGACTACCATTGTACACAATATGAGGCAATAACGTCCATGTATTAAAAACTGGTAGTGTCAAGGTAAAATGCATGGACCTTGTTGATAATACGTGTCCTAAAACGCAGTGTGAGAAAGAAGACGTGGCAATTTAGGCTGCTTGTTGGCAAGCTGTGCCTCACAGAAAGGTTATCTGACATCATCTTAGAGCTTAAACTCGAACCGGTGATGATTTAAATTCTTGTTTATGCTGAACTGCATCTCAAATCAGAGTAGAAACATTGTCGGTGAAATGCGGGTGAATCGCTTCACCATGGCACCCAGGGTTTTATTTAACGTTTAACGCCTATCTGACTACCTTGTGGTTTTTGTATGCAAAACGAATATAAGGGCGTTATTAATTTTGGCCAAACTAGAAGAACATACAACTGTAGTGATGCTTGCAATCGCTGATGTCGTTTAATGTGTCCCAGGAACAATACCTTGTGACAGGCGTTACTTGCGTGGAAGTGTCTCGGTTTACAATTCAATTATTTAATTACGTTTTTGAGTCCTAAGCGCATATTATACAGCGTAAGCAAGGAATACCGAGGACAATCAAGATTGAGCATGCGCAGAAGGAGAAAATGCGATTACTGGAACAATAATTTTATTTTCCTGACGTTCTGAATTCTGTCGAGAATCCTAAATGAAAAGTTATTGTAGGAAAGTTGGAGACATGCGCAGAATAGAGTGATACATGCATAGAGTGCATGGAAGTTATAGTCGGTAGCGGTCATCCACATGCGCACTACAATTGTTTGTTCCCGTAACCACCGATTGAGGACTTAATTGGTGCGGTGATGGCTCATTAATCGCCACAGTTTGCTTGTTAGAGTTTTTTTGCACCTGGTCCTTCTCTCATGACTGATTATATTGCTCAGAAAATGTCTCTGTACACCGTATGGGAACACCAAATCGTTGCGTTTGTTGAAGGACTGGGGGGCTGAGAACCATAAGTCAAACAATCGCGGCTCACGCGGTTGTCACCACTTGCAAGGATTTTGGCATGCTCTCCTAATTTGAATTTAATTTAAAATAACCTGAAATTTTTTTTAATATCATCAATGTTTCAGTATTTTTATTTACTTATGGTAGTTAAGCAGGCTTCTAAAAAAAAGGCCGACTGAATACGTCAGGGAAATTATTTTTTAGATATTTGAGGATTAAAGAATTATGTTCGTTGACCCTTTTCATCAAAACATGAATTGAATAAAAAACAGGTAATGCATACCATTTGTTTACATTTACGAGAGAATACCATGATCAATTTTTCTAATCAATGTCATTTTACAAAATGCGAGGCAATATTTTCCGTACATTACAAATATGCAGCGTAGGACTTGTCAAAACTCGCTATGCCAAGACCACATCACATTTGATGCTGTCTTGGATGTCCTTTTTAGATGTTAAGTGTGTATTGTATGTTAAACTTCACCCAGTGTTTATATCCACAACCAATTACGAAGATACTTCATTGGAGTGTACAATTGATGTCAGTCTGACAGTTTACAGAAAAGATTTTCATCTGGTATTGCAAAACAGAGTTGACGCATGGTCAGTGACTTGCACCGCATAAATCATTCCCACCTTTGGGTCGTGTGTCAAGACCGGTTTCTTTGTATGCCGGTGGATTGCGTGCCCCAATATCCGCATGCCATGTACATATAGCTTATACACGATGGACATGTTGTTTTACAGAAGAACTTTATTTGAATGGCTGGGAAAAAGGCCACCAGAAAATAAAATTTGGAAAATGCATAAGAAGTTCATCAGTACTGAGTGGATTACCGAAAGGTCGAACATCACGTAGACATGATGTCAGAACTTACCGGTATAATCATCCGCTTTAATTTTTTAAAGAAAAAAATGTGGGAATAAGTGATCACCTTTTGGTGAATGCGAATTTTATGTTGCACATTATGCTCAACAGAACCAGAGCAATGGGATTTTTGATAAGGGGTCCATGGACAAAAGGAATGGTAATAATTCTATGAAAAGCAATTAAGCCTGTTTTCTTCAGGGCAAAACATCTGCAGGGGTAATGAACACGGTACAGTTGGTCAGTGTTTAAAAGAGTAGCTGAATTACAATTAATCGTTTACAGGTCACCCGCATGGCGATGTCGGCGTGTAGAGGTTCATTTGATGGGGGAGGTGGGTGAGGGGCAGTGTTGAAAGTAGGGTAAGTTGCGATGGTTGATCAGAGGTCACATGCATGGCGTGATTATTTCTGCACTTTGCTCCAGTGGAGCAGGAAACATCGACCGAACAACGAGGCACCTGGAAAAGAGGGTACGTGAGCACATACTAGCCTGGTTAAGTAAAGGTGAAAGGGGATCGATACCTAGTTCTATTGTCACACATCCTGTCAATACTAACGAAGCCTTTCCGGTTGTCCACCAGACACCATCTTATATTTTAAGTCGCAGCGCCAGCGGCTGCTTGCAACAGCTGAAGTGGTGGCTATACGGCTGGCGAATCCACTGCTGTGTTGTCAGAAGACGGTGGCACAAGCCCTGAAACTTCCGTGGCCAAGTCCGAAGAGAAGTGTCGATCACGTTTTGTCCCCACCCTCCAGTTAGAGTCACTCGCTTCGTGCAAATAGTAATTATGATTACTGGATGCGTCTGACGTGTGATCAATGCTCGCAACCTTACCCAATTTCCTTTCTCCCATTCTCTTCTTCTCCCCAAGACAAGAACATCTACATGCCGACCTGGCCATGCGGGCGACGTTTAACCAATTAATTGTAATCAGACCACCCTTACTGTACCGTTTTGCACATGTTTTGGTATGACGAAATTTTGCTGCCAAACTTGAATTCTCAATTGAAGAATGGGAATATTTTCAGAAGTTTAGCGTTGTTAAATATGCATCATGGTAAGGGTAAATACCCTGACTGTGTTTAATATTTTGCTGAGCAAAACATGATTATCATTGTAGTTGCGTACAGCCAAAAAACATACACGCAGCAGCATACTACCTGGAAGCTAGATAGTCATTGTCAAAAAGAATTGCGCAGAATATGCTCACAAATTTCTGACCAATAACGCTCTTAATTATTTTCTTTACCAGTGAATAGACTAGAAAAGATCGTTAACATGTCAGCTCAAGGAGTATTTACCTAAACGTAGCTTATGATAACTGGTGTGACCTAATACTTTAAGGCTATATTTATTCTTGGGAACAATTTATCTACCATTGTACCCCATTGCTTCGGTAGGTTCTCCGAATCGTCGACATTCAACCACGAACATCAAAACAAGGCAACTGCCATAATCACTATGCGCACCACTATCGGTTAATCAGAACATAGTTAGTACCTGGCAAACAAGCAATGTTCATGGTATCCACACATAATTAATGACGATGCTCACACGCTTGCCATGTAATGCATTAAAACCGGAATTGAGATCTTTACTTACGATTTGGATCACCTAAAATGAGATGTTAACATGACGCATGAGCAAAGCTGCATAGCTAATAAATGGAAGGGCAAATTGCACAATGTATTAGTAAATGAAATAATAAAAAGTTTAAAGTCATGTAAGTAATGTGATAGGGGACATTAAAACAGCGCAATTGTTCGATTAAGTGCGTTAAAAACTTATGTCCTCGATGTGAAAACAACATAGGCAAATGAGAGCTACAAAATATTGCCTTTGGTGCAATTATCAAAAGAAATTAGCGCGCTCTATGACTTGAACACCAGGTTCAAGATTTGACCAGATTTTGTGACGATAAGACGAATTATGAATTGCTGATTGTTTAGTCAACGTCCTTTGTTGAGTTGGTAACTTTCAGAGGTTGCAGTGGCGTTTTCCACTTAATTCACATTTTGCCTGCCTGTACTCTCTTTTTTGTGGAGTTGGATAGACATGATTTTTCACAAGCTTTGGTTTAAATTTTATCAGTAAAGAATATCGCTGATAGCAATAACATATTTTATTTGGCTCAACGAAGTTCCAAAATATTCCAAACATGCTTATAACTCCAGTATATTATAATTTTTTCGTACAATTTTTATCTGTCTGACGATGACCTCATGCGCTAGCGCCGAAACTTAACACAAATAACCACCAGTTCCCAATAACTCCTTCTACGGAATTTTAAAAAAGTGCCTCCTGAATTTTACTCAAAGCCTCCTCTTTTAGGCTGACTATTTTTTACAATGAAAGCGAATAAAAACTCAGTACAGCCTATGCATGTGTAAAATAACAGGGCGTTTAGAATAAAAAGGACTCGCTTAATTTGACTTCGCATTAACGTGTTACTTACCTTGGTCACCTCTCCCTGAAAAAATAATAAAGGTAAGTCGATAAGTCACAAACAGGATAGGTTATAGTTGCGGTAATATATGAGGATGAATTTGACGATTAAATTGCTTGCCCAGTTTCCATTTGTAATACTCTGACTGCTACCACCAAAATAGTAAAATGTTTCGAATCTCACAGTAATAGTTTTCAAAACGCTAAAACATCTGCCAATACAAGTGAACATGCGTGTCCCATGAAGCAACTGAGAAGAAGAAGACTCAATTGCTAGGACAATATGTTTATTTGTCTGACTTTTCGACATCCGCCAAGGATAAATCATCAGAGACATGAGCAGCCGAAACAGGTAAAGTATGCATAGAAGTTTCCAATATTTATTTGATGCTGTCATAGCAGCAAACATGCAGCGACAATTAACGTAAATTGCCCATTTGCGCGTGGATTGCTGTGCAATTAACGTTAATTGTCGCTGCATGTTTGCAGTAATGACAGTATCCTATAAAAACTGCAAACCTCTGTGCATGCTTAACCTGTTTCTGCTACTCATGCCTCTGATGATGAATCCATGACTAATGTCGAAACGTCAGACGAATAAACATATTGTTCTAGCGATCAGATCTTCTTATTCTTCTCAGTGATACATCATACTATTGAAAACTGATGACTGAAACGTTACATCAGCTGCTGAATATGATCTAGCAAGTGGACATTTGAGGTCATTGTCAGGATAAACAGTTCGACAGATAATTATGCGAACGTTAGCGCATATCATGTTGGTTGTAGTATTCAGATAGCATACATAAGAACCGAGGACTCTTTCAGTTCGTTCCGCAACATACCTGATGCCAAATTCAATATTTTTTACCGACAATGCTCAAAATGCGTCGCAAAAGAGCGACTTGCATGTGGATTACTTCCTGACAGGAGGAGGCTAGCGCAGAGTCCACGACACCAATTTCTTTTACCCAACCACTGCTAGCCCGGTGCTAATGAGAATAAAGACGACCTTAGAGGCAAGCTCATCATCGTCTTTATTAGGTTATGTTCAAGTCAGGTAGATACTACACTTAACTTATTTTAGGTGTCGATGCCAGTCGTCGATTAAAGCTCCCGTCAAAGATGTCACTTAGCGTTTTATCAAGAAACTATACACTCAATATAGTAAATATTTACAGACTTATTAACATCAGTAAATCATCAGTAACAGATGTTTGCATATTCCTTATCACAACTAAGATAACAGTTTTCCGATGCAGTGTTATAGGTGATCCTCAATGAGCATCTCCTTTGGGCCAATGACTTCTTCTAAGAGCACATGTATCGTAAATAAACTTACAACAGTGCATTTTCGTTTAGTAAAAAAATTACCGATTTTTGACTTAATCGTGCTGCTGTCATTAGTTACTACTGGTTGTGACAATCCTGAAACACATGCTCTATACCATGCTTTTATTTTCGTAAGAAGTGTATTTCGCTATGACTGTCATAATTACAGAAGATTTAAATTGTAATATGACAGCATTATGCACTTTTAACTGTCCGAATTTATATATTCCGAAAAAGTAAGTGCGCTTAAGCTTAGACGATATTTACTGATAACTTGTACGGAGGTTTATGTCAAATTACACAAATAACAGCTCAAAGCTAGCTTGCTGTTTCTTTAGCAAAATGTCCAATAGAACGTCAGTGCAAGGGTGCGGTGAACCGAAATACATCACTCTTTTCTGTTTGGATGGCCGACGGCGGTTACTTAACCAGAAGTGACTATCCTCTTCTCTTTTTCCCGAGTCATTGAGTTCAAATATTTTGCAGACCAACTAAATGTTGGGGATAACAGAAAAGTGTTGTTCACGTTTTGCTCAAATTCTGACACTGTTTGCAACTGTTCAGCGGTGTGCGGCTCAGTTATTTTATGTTGATTTTCTGGTTATTGCTATGAAGTTGATATAAGTAGGCCGATATCTTAATGCTTACGTTCAGTCTACTTATGTCTGAGAGAACAGAAGGCACGATGCGAATTTTTACGAATTTTTCAACAACGAAATGTGCTAATAGTCAGGTTATGGATAAAATATTGAATAATCTGTGCCCTACGAAACCGTTTTTAAACAGCTACCTTATTTGCATATTCAATAACATATAAAATAAATATTCAAGAAGGAATAACACAGCTGGCCTAATTCAAACTTGCATTTATTTTTTAAAATGATTATGTAAACCTTTATTTAAAATAAAATACAATATAAGAAAGCCTTACCAAGTGTGCCTGTGGCGAAGACAAACAAGATGACCACATATCTTACAAACATGTGGTGTACTGGTAGCTATACTTTTAATTTTCTTTTAAAGGCAAACTGACGTGTGTGCGTAAGCGACCATTTAAATGGCACGGTCTCGCAAACATGAAAAAGTTGGGTCAGATGGCTGAGGACACCTTCGGTCAGGACGTTTCAACACCCCCCAATTGCACATGTGATTTACTGAAATGACGCGTAAAACAAATTGCTAAACTAATATTACCTCAAGCGCATGTTTACTGATATTGTTATGCGGTTGGTAAAGGTATTATGTGTAAGCAGAAATTTTTTTGGGTGAAACAATATGTCTGCGATAGCTTGTAGCCGCTCCATTGCTGGCAATTGTCTTTAAGATTACATCTTTGTGTGGCTCGCAAGTTAAGTTAGGAATAAAAGCTAAGTTAGAAAGAGGTATTTTAAATGGGAAAAACAGTACAAGTTAATTGATACAGGCATTTCGAGAGGGCTTAACAGCTTTTACATCTTGTTGCATAATTTAAGTAAAGGAATAGAAAAACATTCACTCACAAAGTGAGATAACGTCAAAGGGCATGGTCATAACAGCGAGTAAAAACAGTGTGAAAAAAAAAATAGAAGAAAAAGACGTTAAGATAATTATGCACATCTGAGTGCTGGATGTAATAAAGGCCAAATTAGGTTGATCACACGCCCAAACTGTTATTGTTGGTCCGGTTTTGACCGATGTATATAGGCTGCCTCCAGGTAGCACAAGGTAGGATTTGTTCGTGCCCGAACATTGACCCAGAAAATGGTTTAGGAATCCCTTGAATGACCCGTTTGTGGCTAGTGTTCAGTAATGAGAGGTCAGTGGGTTCTTTTTCTGTTTTTTAAAGCCAACAAGGCAAGAGCTCTCTGACACTGGCTGCAATCGCAAAATGCATGTTTCTTTTAAATTTTTTCATTTTTGTCATCTTAAAATTTTCAACTGGGAAACAATGTTTTAAACATCTTTTTATTAATTCTTCATCAGATCATTACAAGTGCATAGGAACTTAACCCTTGGCCTGTGTAGGGGGCTCTTATACATCGTGCGGGAAATGGTCCACACTCCACTCTCGAGGAGTGGTCCTGATCGGACTGAATTAGCAAATGACAACCTACAAATTGTGTCTTCGAATAAGAGTTAGTAGTTTGTCGTAAAATTTGCTCTTGCTGTCTTGATTTTTTCTGCCAACTTAACGCTCAACAGACCTTTCACTAAGGCATTTTTATTTTTACATCTTGGCAGTTGAAGTAAGGCAGGCAGAGGTTTCCCAATATTCAAACCATTTGACGAAGCTATCATGCTTTTGTGCGTTTTGTCCTAAAATGTAATAAATGTAAACCGGGAAAGTTTTTATTCCACATATTCCACTGAAAATATTATTTTTACTCAAATCAGATCAGGGAATGATAAATTTTAGTACCGACATGTTTTTTTGGAACAACAGGATAGAAAGTGGATGTGAAATTTATATTGTGCCAGTTTTTATTTTTTACAGAACGCAGTTATTTATTTGTCTAGCGGTATTTTTTAAAGGTACTTTAATTTGTTTCATAAAAGCTTTGGATATATGTTGTCCCATGGCTGGACACGCAAAAAATGTAAGTTTTAAAAAATTGTTAAAATACACTGTGTAAATAAAAGTTTTCGTTGGGGTCCTTGTAAATGAACCACCTGTTGGAGGAGTTTCGTTGATTGTAGCTAGGATAAATGCCGAATTTTGTAGAAATCCGTTTAAGGGAATGTGATTCAATCTTTGCGTACGTGTAGTGGTAAGATACAAACAAACATATGCAGAAGTAAGAGCTATTTTTCTCGTTTGCGGAAAATGCTATTTGCAACATACATTTGTTGGTCGAAACTTACAAATCTGGTGTTAAGCAGGGTCTAAAAGGTTCTCAAGATTTGGTTGATCTGTTTGTATCAAAAAAGTGCGGCCTTGGTGGGAGTCGAAAGAACACAATATGGACAGCTTTTTGCGCAGTCAAAGCTCTACCGTGGACTTAGCCGGCTCACGGTGAGGCATCACTTAATCACATTTTTGTCGATTTTACGGCCTAAACTACTTAAGTTATCTAGTTTACCATTATGAATATAGTAGGCTGACTCCACATGTTGGATTTCCAAAGTAATTATCCAGAATTCACCAGAATAATACACCTGATACAAGTGTGACCGAGGCCATGAATTGTCTTCACAATTAGGTTATTTTAATGATTTAAAACTGCCAAACTCTCAAAGTTATTAAGCGAAAATAGTAGTCATTCGACGGATTATCGATAATGTCTTAGGAAATCATACACGGGAACGATTTTTAATAGGACAACTTTACGCAATGCCAATCATTGTAAGAGTATCCATCGATCGCATTGATTAATTTTTTAAGTAACTGTTTTTACTGTAACGTTAATTTGGTCCTAAACAGAACTGATTATATCTTTTTTCGGGAATGGACACTGAAAAACAAAGTTAATGTTAAAGCATTGTAATCGTACAGTGTGTAAAGGAATGGTTCCGTTGGCGATTTCAAGTATACTGCCTGTTTGTGGTTTCTTCGTTGACATTTGGTTTGATTAATCCTAGCATATTTCGAAACAAAATTTTCAGCAATGTGATTTCTTGTCTGCATGCGTATACATGTATGCTACAAACAGTTATCTTCAGTAGAAAGAATATCAATTCTGCAAATATAAATGGAAATGCTTTTTAAAAAGATCTTATGACGAACATTTTGATAAATATACAGACGGAAAAGTAAATTGGCAGGATAAATGACTACCAACATGCAAAGAAAATCAACAATAAATCAAAAGAAAGCGAGCGCTATTTGAGGTAAAATAAGTACGCGAGCTAAACGGCGTATAGAATGGCCATGTAAGTAGAGCGATATATAATGATAGGTTGGCGCTTATCGATCGGAAAACCAAAGCCAATCATCCCTTGGGGACTTTGGTTCTGAAATAGTTACTTTATGCTTGTTTTTCATCATAAGCCATTCATACCAAATCCAAGTTTTTGCGGCACTCAAATCTCAAAACCGCACCCACAAGAGTGCTAGTGGCAACCTCAACGATCAAAGTGTGCAACGTGCTCATCCTGTTGTCCCTTATTGATTTCCCTGTCCATCTCTGGCCTATCTACAGTCGTCAGCCAACTATACACTACCCTTAATTACGTGATAGACAAGGCTTGGACCCATCCCTTGTTGGCTGGCAGTCATTTTGCCGTTATCGCAGCAATTTTAACTCTGTTTATACCTCTGTAAAAATACGGCCCTATTTCTGCGATATCCATTATCCGGGCTCATTGAATTAATCCATGTTGGCGTCTGATATTGATACTAACAGCAAACATATCCCTAATCACAACGAAAGACCTAACGTGGAACCCATTTTTAAACTACCCTAAATGAAAGCCACATCGTAGTCCTAGATCTAAATCTTATGCCCAATAAGCGTGAAAATATTTACCTTTTTTGCCATGGAGTCGCGTGAACTTTCCTTTACCGTTGACCTTTCCGATACTTCATACTGTTTGGTTTTTGAAAATATCCGGACACCCTGCTTCTTGACAAAAAATCTTGTGTAGACCTTACGAGGTTGGGAAGATCGCAGTGGTTGCTTCGACCTTGAGATAAAACTATACCCAAACAACGATACAACAAATACTGAACTGTTACCATGTTGGAATTTGGCCGTGCCAGGTCATTAACCTTCTTTTAGTAACAAATCTTAGTCGAAGTCTTTCATTTCAAAGGAAATTACTTTTTAAACCATGGAAATATACAGTGTAATACTCGGTGATTAGAAAGGAATCTTCGAGTAGCCTTTTGAAAACTAAATGTCCTGTACATAATGTTATGCAGAGGTAATCAGGCAAACTAAATCCGGGACTGGCATTGCTATTTCTGTAAAGTTTTGGTGTTTATCTCACTTTTGTTAACTATGGAACTGCCAGAGACTGTGACGGAGGGCAATAAAACGGTTCGAGTGAATTTGGGACAAAATCGTCTTCCAACGCCACCAAAGCTATTTTGCTGGAAAAGGACAATAGCAATTTTAACAAAGGATAGTGTATGAAGGTTTTGCTTTTTAAGGCAACATTGATTGGGCTAAATGGTCTTTCGCTCTGGGAAATATGGTGACTAAAACATTGGTATTTAAAGCAAGCCCTAAAAATATATTCGCTGAAATAATGCCTTCCAGAATTAAAAGGTAATGTGTAGAAGACAGTTCATGAAATGAAAAAAGAGCACAAGTAAGCGGCATGTAGAAGCACCGTTTTTGTAGATAGATAGAAAATGGAGGATCGTCGATCATCGATCGGTTACAAAAAGCACTCACTCCTTGGAGACGTTGGGTCTGAATTATTCACTTCTGACTTATTTTCCATCATACATCAGTCATAGAAAACCCAAGACCTTGCCGCAACCCTGTTAGCTAGAGGCTCAACGCCACTCATTCGTTGTTATCCCGCGATTACGCTTGGAGGTATTAGCACTGCTATTGGCAAACTCAACGATCGGGGTACCCTTTTGTTGGCCAGTTCGTTTGCACAGTTCGTTTGTCCGAGCTCACCGCCCGTGACGAAAGTTCAACAGGTCAGAGCCCGCGTGCCGTTCAACAAGCAGTCCACGCACAAGAAGGCAATTAACGTTAATTGTCGCTGTATGCTAGCAGTAATGACTGTGTCCTATAAATACTGCAAACGTCTGCGCATACTTAACATTTCTGCTACTCATGTCTCTGATGTCGAATCCGCGGTGGATATCGAAACATCAGGCAAATAAACATATTGTCCCAGCGATCAAGTCTTCTTCTTCTTCTCAATTGCTTCCTGGGACACGGATGTTCGCTTGTATTGGCAAGCCAGCAGCTTATTCCCATGCTCATCAAATGTTGAACCCATCTCACATTCACCACTGCACTATATTTTTCTACTAACATACATGGTTAATTTACGAAATTAACGTATAAATTTATTGAACACAAATGTATGTTGACCAATTTATTGTTTGATATGATTGAAGTTACGTTGTATTCTGACAGACAAAAGAAAACAGGCTGCGGTCCATGCAAAACGTCGCGATGGCCATGGTTGTATGCAAGTGTACTGGCCCAACTCCGCCTGCATATAACAACCGCTTCAACATTGAAGCACGTAAGTATGTATCAGGTCCTGCTTACACCAGTCTGGTCTGACTAATCACAAAACAGGCTAACCTATACAGTATACACACGTTGATGCGCTCACAAAAATCCGACACCGGTTATTTGCAGGCGGTCGAGTATTCGTCAGATATTACTGTTCCTACAACCTACTCCCTGCTAGATGTTTATATAATATACTTCGCTATCCAGCTGACGCCACAACATGTATCGTTCTGCACGGAATCTGGCCTCAAAATCGTAGCGGCAAAATTTTAACCTACTTATGTAAGCGTTTGATACAATATTTGCCCCCTACTCTATAATCAAAAACCTCCTTCGACTGCGTTTGAATTTTCATTGTCATGCTACGTGGTCATACCGGGGGAATTTTAATTTCGAAGATCCTATTTTGCAGTGACCTGAAGGTTATTAGCAAATCTGTGCTACCGCGTGATTAATGTGAGTGAAGATAATTAAAGTAGACTACATATTTGTTAAAACGTGAAATTAAGAATCTGAGTGAGGATCCAACATACATTCAGGTTGTTTATTGCGTTCATTGAATTAGGTTGAAGCGAAAAATGCTGTTTACTAGGGAACATATCAGTACAGATTACTATACTGGGGGCAAATAGGGGACAAATGAGGCTAGATCCAACTGCTGTTTACATCCAAGTTATAGTAGATCACATATCTGATGAAAGTTTGGGGACTGAGAGATTAAACATAAAGTTGAGGTTGCTAATTTAGTCCTTTGGGTTGCATTGAGGCGTAAAATGTTGTTAACTAGAATTGAATTCCTTTCAGGCGGAAATGGCAAAATTCGTCGTTTGTAAATATTCAAGGCGTTTTCTTCGCTATTAAATGCTGTGGAACAAGGCTTTTTGGTTGTTTAACGTTGCGCTATAAAAGAACATTCATGAAGGGCAGGAACATTTTAATTATATCTGTTTACAAAAGGGAACATTTTGTTTTGCGTCCATGGAATTGAGGTTGGTGTACGTACGAGATATAGCACTATAGTCGAGAAAAGGTCGATTTTTTATGTAGGAAATGTTTGCCCTACAAATTTGTCACATTTAGTGCCCTAGAAATAAGAAATATACTTACAGGAGACCAGCATGTGTTTTATTACCCTAAAATATTGGTCCTTTTTGACTCTACAGCAAGGTCACCGACTAAAACATGTTTAACAGTTACCATTGTTCACTAACTCCATCCGAATATTATCAATATATTGAGGAAAATCAATAAATATAAACACTTGGAACGGAACAGGCCGAAGATTATCATGTTAAAGAATATTGGCGATATTTTGAGATATGTCTCTTGTGCAAGTTAAATCAAAGAACGGTACCTTGAAGTAAAAGAGCTCATTGAAAACTGCTATAGGTTGCAACGAAATGTAAGTTCTTTCATTTCCAGCAGAGTGTCTTCCTCAAAGTTTAAGGGAAGTCAAAAAACCGGTCAAATATCCCATTTTGATTTTGACTTTATGTTCAAAAACGGTTTCGTACACTAATTGTCGACTTTGAAATATCTAACTTAAGCACTTTTGGAGGAGATAAGTTCTTATAAAAAGCTTTTTAATGAATCATCGACATATTTATTGTTGTGGAAATTCCTTTTTCTCGGCAATGAGTCAAAATATTATGCTGATTCTTAAATTGTGACCCACACAGGCAGCTATCGAAGGACGATTGTCTTAGAATTCATTATTAATGTAAATGCTTTTAAGATATTTCTTATTTCTATGTTTTCGGTAAAAAGGTTTGAACAAAATCCGTGCTTATGTAAAAACAAAGCAAACCAGGGAAATTCGTAACGTGTTCAGCAAAATTTTGAAAACAGTTTGTTGCTCGTCACACTTGAACTCTTGAAATATTTTTTTAATATGACAAGCGAAAATTCTTTCATCATACGCGAGATGGTATGAATTTGATTACAAGTACAAACTTAATCCAACTTTGTAGTAAAAAGCCAGCCTGTCCATGTGTGGCAGTCAATCTTTTTATATTCCGCTCAACAGCCGGGATATGATTACCCTAGAAAATATTTGTGCAAATGTCATTAGAAATTGATACAATACACGCAAGAATCTTTTCGTTCATTAAAAACGGAAATTTTCACGAAGTATGCACATTGGGAAAACATTTATATCTAAGGTGACCATATCCACTTCTGACACATTAAAGGCAAGCTTAAATGTTATTGGAAACAAGAGATTTTATATAACGTTTGGTGTTTTTACTTATTCTCGATTAACTTGCCATTATTTTCCATTTCCATTCCTTCAACAAATTTATATTTCATATTGGACCACTGACTTTTAATATTGCCATTGCCTGAGTTTGCCAATTGCTGTAAAATTAGTTTTTTATGACAATAAATAGTGTTATCTCAACCAAACTCTGACTTTTTTGTTATGGTTCATTCTTTACTGTTATATTAGTTTGGGGCACGCCGCGCGTGCTTGATTCCCGCAATATGGCTTTTATAACGTAATCAAACATATATCATGAGCTAGTGCACTAACTATATATCCTACGCTATTAAACACTGCAGACCAATAGTTCCTGCTCATGCGTACTGTATAAGTATCAGTATATTGAGGGTATGAAGGAAAAATTCCTTTGAGTGCCCTTTTTGTACATATGTGCAATGGTAGCACAAAATGTGTTGCTTAGACTGTTGGCGAGGCCAGTTGTCCTGAGTCATAGGATGAAAATAGGAGCAGACAGTGAAAGAACTCCTCAGGGATTTTTAGGAGAAAAACTGTCGCCCTTGTGGGGGTAATGCGTGGGATTTAGAAGGAAAAAGGGGGTTCCCACTGGGAAGGGGGATTTCAAAGGTTCCCAGGATCATCACCGTGTGAAAGCCACGACCAGATTCTTCCTTGCTGATTGCAGAGTCCGCCAACGAAACTTGAAAAACAGAGGCATCCGTCCAGATCGTCGACAGTCTGCTTTGGGTCGAACAAAGGGTGAATTTTTAGGCCATCAGGTCTGGCTGATAAGATTGCTAGCGGTATAATCACGGTACGCAGATAGCCAAGTAGGGTAGACCGCGGAGACCTTCGCATGAGGCTATGCGTGGGAGAGTTTTATAAATAGAAAACTGAATGCATCTGAAAACTAATTCTACTGAAAAAGAGGAAGTAGTAATATTATTATTGCAAATTGTCAGTTCCGATCCATCGTGCACTGCTATATCGATCCAGTTTTCGCTTAAAACCCTCTAGCAATTCCAACATAACAACGTCCTGAGGAAGCGCATTCCACGCTCCGACCACCTTTTAAAAAAAAAGTGTTTCCGAACGTCCAGCTTGGCCACTGTCACCTTTAATTTGAGAGGTCGTTGCTAATTCGAAAAAATCCCATGATATAAGACAGCAGTCTTGAAGATGTAAAATCGCGGAATGCTAGTATCAGGTCCTACAAAGCTGCCTGTAGCGCAATGAAAAGACGTTGAGATTCGACAGTCGTGTTTCATAAGGCTGCGCGCCCTGCCCTATAACAAGTTTGATTGTGCACCGTTGTACCTTTCCAGGATGTTGATGTCTTTCGTGGGCCAGGGTCTACCAGCTTTGATAACGGATTCTAGGTGCAATCGTACGAAGGTTCCAAAGATTTTTGTGAAGCACTCTTCATTAAAGGTAGAAAAAGCTCGTCTGACGAGGTACAGCATTGATATCGCGAACTTGGCTTCCTTTGTGCAATGCAGGGAGGGTTTAAGCGAGGGCGTGATCCAGACTCCCAAGTCTTTCTAAGCGTTCACTTCCTTCAATGGTATATCATTCAGTTGGTAAGCCGTGCAATTTGAAGAACCGGATTTTCCGACTCGAATGGTGGTGCACTGGCTCTCATTGAACGCTAAGAGCCAGTCCGCCGACCATTTTTGAAGTCTAGTTGAATTTTCCTATAAGTGCACTTAATCAACCGCAGTTCGAATCACGCTTCAAAGTTTGATATCATCGGCAAACATGGCGATGCCGCAATCCAGTTCGCGGACACAGTCGTTGACATAGATAACAAACATAAAAGGGCCGAGAACGGAGCCTTGGGGAACACCACTCTCAAGTTCAACCTTGGTTGACTGTTTGCCACTGATGTGGACAGTTTGCAAGTGACCGATTAGGAAGCTTTTTATCCACATAAAGAGCCTACCACTTACTCCTATGCGACTGACTTTTTAAAGGAGGCGGTGGTGCGGCACGCTATCGAAAGCGTTTTTGAAGTCAATATAGACAGCACGCACTGAGTTTCCACTATCAACTGCCTCAGTCTACCGTTCTAAACAGTCGAGCAAGTTTGTTACGCAGGACGTACCTCTACGAAAACCATGCTGAGCATCCGATAGCAGATTGTTTTGTTCCAGGAACTGCAGAAGTTGTTGCTTGATAATTTTTTCCATGATTTTGCAACAGATTGCAGTAAGGCTGACTGGTCGGTAGTTATTCGCTGAGACCCGGCTTCCCCCCTTGTATAGCGGTGTAATCCTCGCGGATTTCCAATTTACTGGTAGGCATCCGGTCTCGAAGGAGGTTTGGTAAAGCATAGAGAGTGGTTTGGCCAACTCATTGGTGAGCTCCCTCAAACTTTTGGCTGGTACGTTGTCGGGACCTGGTGACTTCGATTCTTTAAAGCTTAAGAGTTCCTTAAGAACAACAGCCTCGGGGAATTGGACAGTCTAAACTATTGTATCCGCTTCGATGTCGTCGGTGGGGTGATCGTATGCCGTTTCCTTTGTGAAGACTGATCGGAAAAATTTCGAAAGATGATCAGCCTTTGCTTCATCATCTATCAAGTCTCTTCCCTCAGCGGTCCTCAGCAGGGGTATCGGATCCTTGTCTTTGGTGCTCTGCCTGAGGTAACTGTAAAACAATTTGGGGTTCACTGTGGCCCGGTTTAGCAAGTCTGCTTCAAAAGCCCGTCTTGTTTTGAGAATAAGACCCTTGATCCGGTTTCTCTGAGTCTGCTAGCATTTTTTTCCACAGCTTCCACTTTTTGTTCACTTCTATTTTTAAGGCCTGCGTAAGCCATCGCGGTCTAGTGTTCACCTTTTTTCGCGAAACTAAACGGTGGTTGTCGATAAGTCTGTGCAGTGTGCTCCGGAACGCTTCCCAGTCCGCAGTTATGTTTCCAGAAAATAGAGGTTTCCAATCGGCGCGCGCGAGTTCGTTCATCATTCGATTGAAATCGCCTAACCAAATATTTCGTCTGGCTGTTGAAGGTCTCTCCGGTATTGAGAATAACGAGTACTCCCATAGTAGAACAACATGATCGCTTTTACCTAGTGGTGGGAGACATGACACTTCGTCGATGCTGTCCTGCGATTTTTTGAGAACGAGGTCCAGACAGTTGGACTGTTGGCCATCGCGCATCCTTGTCAAAAAAGAGACGTGTTTCGTGAAAAATAACTTTAGAGTCATGCTCAGAAGGCAGCTGTCGAAGGTTAGATTGGAGCTAAGTGCGCAGTCCGCACCCCAGTCGATGTGAGGCGCGTTAAAGTCCCCAACAATCAGCATGTCCGATCGTGCAAAACAGTTTTCCGCTCCTCTAGCAAGAATGCATCCACTAAGGGCTCTCTTCTTGGTGGTCGGTAGAGTGTCAGTACATCTTTTAACGGAAAGCCAGATGGCCTCGGAAGTACACGCCAGTTTATCCGTTTTGTCTCAAACTTTGAGTCCATTTTTCACGTATGTTGCTACGACAACGCCATGACGACCTTCTCTACAGGCGTCCGAAATACCCCATGCTCAATCACTTTTACGGTAATGATGAGTGGGTTAGTATAAGTAGTACGTTCATTAATTATGATGTTGTAGTTAAAAGGATAAAATTATGTAGCATTTTTTCTGGAAAGACTTTTACAATTACAATGCCGAATTACGAAAGGGAAGACATGGATTGAATTTTGCAGAATTGTCTATTAAACAAGGAATACCCTTTTGAGTTTTACAAAGTTCTTCGACGCGGAAAAGTACGCCCAACCTTCAAAAACCTTGACCATCTCACTCAATCTAAAATAGAGGATTCTATTTAGATACTGGATCATAACAAATCTCTTCTGCATCAGACTATTCACATTGTTGACAAGATTGGTTTTTACTGGTGGTGCATATTCATAAAACACACATATACCATACAAAGGAAGACTAGAGAGACTTGGCGTGGCAAACTTCGTAAGTCAATTTGCAATAAGCCTTCCGATGATATCTTCCCTTCAAACCCGGATGAATTCATCATGAATCTTTCTGACTTCCAACTTAACAAGCTGCAAACAGAGGCCCTTTCTTTAGGACTTGATTTTTGTTTGCCGTACAAACGTTTAAATCCTGTAGACGTCAAAGCGCAATTTGAAGATTTGTATGCTCAACTATCTGACCTTAAACCACGTTCTATTGATGAGCAGGGATGGATGAAAACAAAATTTATGGACATTGCCCACCAATACCGTCGAACTCCAATAACACAACGTTCTCCTATCACCAAAGACCATACAAATGCTCTTTCCAAGTTAAAATGCCACAAAGAAATAGTTATTTCCAAACCGGACAAAGGGCAAGGAGTAGTTATCCTCAATCGCATGGACTATGTCAATAAAATGAAGACAATCTTAAATGATTCTAGCAAATTCCGGCCAGAACTGAAAGGTAAAGATTAAACTAAGGCACTAGAAGATTCAGCCTGGAAGACTATCAAATTTTGTTGGATAATAATTTTATTGACACCAAAACCGCTTCTTCCTTAAAACCCAGAGGTTCCCACATTCCACGACTCTACGGATTACCAAAAACCCATAAAAACGGTATTCCCCTTACGACCCATTCTTTCAATGTCGAACTCCCGCTTTCACAAACTAGCACATTGGTTAGTTAAGGAATTAGAACCAATTCGCCAAAGATTTTCCAAATTTACATTAAAAGACAGTTTACAGTTTATCGACGAGATCACACGACTCAATTTACAAGACAAATGCACGCTATCCCTGGACGTGGAGTCCCTGTTTACTAACGTACCGTTCGATGAAACCATTGATATTATCTGTGCGTATTTCTCCGACACACGCCTATCCCCACAATTCCTACGAAACTTACTACAACGTTGTACTTAAAATGTCCAATTTCTGTTCAATGGCCAACTGTATAAACAAATTGACGGAGTCGCCATGGGTAGTCCACTCGGACCAACCTTTGCAGACATATTTATGGGCCGTCTGGAAAGAAAAGTACTCGCAGAATTGAACCACACAACAATCTACAGACGATATGTAGATGATGTTTTTACGATCGTGGAGAACCTGAAAGAAGCCGAGGGATTGCTGTCCACTATGAACAAACTACATCCGAAGATAAAATTTACTATGGAACTGGAACGTGACAACCAAATTTCCTTCCTTGACGTCCACTTGTCCAGACAGACAGATGGCTCCAGTTCACGGAGAGTTTTCCACAAGAAAACCTGGAAAGGTCATTACTTACATTTTCTAAGTTTTGTTCCCATTCAATGGAAACGTAACCTGGTTTGTAACCTTTTCCAGAGCACTAAAAAAATCTGTTCTGTGGATACTTTGGACGTAGAATTGGGTTGTCTTAAAGCTACTTTACTGAAGCGTGGATACCTACCTCAGTGTATAGACAAATATAGTAAACCTCTACGACCCAAAATGAGTAAACAATAAGCCCCGAAGAAGTCAGTATTTATATCCTTGCCCTTTCAGGGGGATAACGTCCTAAACACAATCAAGAGGCGCTTGCTCAAGAACATAGACAGAACCTATTACGCCGTAAAACGCATAATTTGCTCTCCAACAAAGCCCCTGCCGACTCCTTGTGTCAAAGATGCCTTTCCTTTGCACGCTACCTGTAATTGCGTTTACGAATTCATTTGCACTTGCGGATGCAAGTACATAGGGCGTACGCAAAGACAATTGGCAACCAGAGCCAAGGAACATCTACCTAGCTGGTTATTCAAGCAAGAAAACCGTTCTCCTCGTTCCTCTATCACTGAACACCTACTGGACACGGGTCATTCGGTAGATCCTATAACTTCTTTTCGAGTTCTTTTTCGAGCACGAACATCTCGAATTTCGTGTTACCTGGAAGCTGATTATATTAGATGCTTTAAGCCGGACCTCTGCAAACAGTAGGAGCACGTGGTTAACCTTGCCTTACCTTGGTAACCACAAGCCCCAGATTCGCACATTCCCCAGCCCAATATTCCCCACAACATAACTTCCCTGTTTTTTTCTCCAATTTTGTTCTAACCTTCTTTCTCTATCTGACTAGGACCTATGACCTTTCTGGATATTTTTAATTTCGTGCTTTTCTCATTCGTGAACCTTAATGCAATGAGGGGTTGCAACTGAGGAGCTCTCCCGAAATTTATGGTACCAATGAATCTTAAAGCTACGCACATTTTCAAATTGAACTTGAGTTTTTTTCTTCCACTTGTCTTGTCTGATTCGCATGTGTAAAGAAAAAGATAGTGCTGACTTCAAAGTCCTTTACTAAAGGTTCGATCAAGTTTACCGGCTGCTGACGACTTCGCGGGTTCCTCTGCTCTTGTCACAGTAAGCGCGTATCATGATCGCATCTCCGGTTCTTGGGGACGTTCTCCTGACTCTGAGGTCCCCTCCTCGTGTGGCCGATCATGGATATATAATGCTTGCTGTGAACCTCCAGGCTACTGTCAGCATTCGTAGCAGCATGTTGGTCATTTCTGTTACATACTTTCTCTCATGGGCGACAGTTTTTCTCTCTAAAACGACAAATGACATTCCATTTTATATAAGGAGCTTTTTCAGCGTCTGCTCTTTTGCTGCTCAGTTAAAGCTACCAGTTCGTGTTAACAGACACCACCACATGTGCGTGTATTACTTAAAACAAGCGAGTAGTCGCCTAAAATTATGTTTATTATGTTTTTAATAGTTTCCAAATATCGTACATATGGCCATCATGATGAGAACCAATATCCAAACAAACTCATTTTTCCAGTTAAAGTCTTGAATATGTAACCTTTTTTCAAGGTTTTGACAAAGAAGTAAAAAGTAATCTGCTAAAAGAAAAAAAATGGACAACACCGAAAAAGCATAAAAGTTTGCTCAACTTGAAAAGTCCATCGAAAATAATTGAAAGGGAAGAATGGTAATGCGTTTAAATCATTTTGCCTAAGGCAAAGTTAGTTTCAGATAAAGAAAGCAGAAATGTTTATTATTCAAATTAAGAATAGATGCAAATATCTCATCCTGATTTTGTATTTGTACGTGTCAGAAACTTATGAAATATGAAACAATTATAATCCTCTTACAAAACAAGTACTGCGTCTTATCATTATTTTAAATGCCAAATGTGCCTAAGGTTGTTCATTACTATTTCTAAGTTTTTGCAAATGTGTTCGCACCAGAATGCCACTTCCGATACAATATTTTACAAATTTAGTCATTTTCAATGCAGCCTTTGCAATGCTACATATGCATTGTTTTTTAAATGACAGGGTACAGGTGTAAGAAAACTTGAATTTCATTCAAAATGTTAGTTAGTTTTAGTTATAATCAACTTTTTAGTCACAAAGTGAGAGCATTTATTTCTTTAAAATCCAATACAGTAGCTACCACCGTGAATCTAGGGAGGACAGAGGATTTCATCAGAATTTCATCCTTTACAAAGGAAGTTTAGTTTAATAACTCGATTGATGACTACAAACACCGGGTAATGATGGCAGTTCATCCAGAGGTACAAGCTAGGAGCTCAAACGAATTGTGAAAAGTCTGCTAGTGAAATGGCTATCAGGGCTGTTGATCCCTTCCTAGCATTTAGAGCTCGTGAAGGGAGTGTTATACACGACTATTTGGTACGCCTGCTTTATTCACCAAATAAACTGACAAGTGTCCAGCAAATGTACAGCATAATCAAAACTTGGTGACTAATAATTTAAACTTTAAATAGGGTTCAACTTTTTGCACTAGAACACTTTCGTATAACAAGCTATGTAGGAACTAGACCGTTGTGCTCGTTCGAAGTTGGAAATATTTATCGTATTTTTGTTATGTCAAGTGTCTCGCGGCCGCCATGATTTGTGAGCATATTCGTGTTTTGAATTTCCTGATCATGTGTGAATTTGTATGAGAACGTTTCTCGACTTTGGATACTGTGAATACCAGGGGCTGGTGACAATCAATATTGCAGAGTTCAATGTATGAATATTAGATGCCAACAAAGTACGCCGGGTGTTCTTTTCATTGCATTGGAAAGGAGGATAAATTTCAGCAAACAAAATGTAAGATCAAAGCTTAAGGGTTGCCAGATGCCTTATTGTTTTAATGCGGCCTAACGTGACGCAGACTGTTTCTGCCAAAACCAATTGTTTTCATCCGCACAATTCCCTCGCACACAGCATAGGCCTAAAGAAAACTACGGGTTTCTCCACTTGCACCATTTTCCGGCAGTGGTGTGCCGTGCATGAGAACCACTTTGCTTGATAGAATTGCATACGCCGTAGAGCTTATTTAACGGCAAGTGTATTTTTCGACATCAGTAATGTACTATAACTGGCTTCAGTTGCGTTATGCTCAATGTTCAGGGACAAGGGATGTCTACCAACTAAAACCAACGTGTTTGTTTAAGAAAGCTACCAAAGTGAAATTCATCTCAACGGTGAAATATACATAACGGGTATTATTCGGACGCTTTTTGATTTCTGCCTGGATAGTAAGTGGTCTGTTACGTAAAGCAAGTTACATTAAGAAGCTACTAATTCTAAACAGGCCTTACTTTACAGTGTTTTGTCAGTGATTAGAGTGTTATTTATAGCCCATACACCTAGTATGTTTCCCATAAAATAAAGCGGATACTTGTGTGTACTTTAACGGAAGTCTATGCACTTATTCTAGGTGAAATATTTCATGCAGTTGGTATTGAAGCTTTATCAACTTAGGGCAATTGCACCGTGCTTTATTATTTAAGATAACTAGTTTAAGAAGGCAGTAGTAAGCATCTGACCTATTTACCATTAAATCAAAACGCAACATTACCTGAACGGCAAAATATTAATCCAACATACTAATTTTTAGTATGTAAGAGTCGTTTTCGAAAGTTATGGAGCTGCGACTTATGGACATGTATGCACAGAAGCCAGGATATTTATTTATTAAAATAACCGCAGAATTTTCAAATTCCACAAAAAACATAGAAATTTGTACCAAATATAATGCAAATCATTTATTTTACTTTATCCGTAACTTCTGGGCCTTTCGGACTGGATATTGAGTATATAAGTGAATTTAAATCATAGATTATTAAAATAACGTGCTTATACATATTTAAGGTAGTGTCCGTTAAGTCAGTGTGCAATATCCTACACTTTTAACTAAGCGTCTGCCAGGCATTTCACAAACGAAAAATTCGTATTGTTGACGATGTTATTTCAATTATCTGGCCAGGCGACCACAACACACTCCATTTACTTATCGAAGTCATTTATTTGGCATCCTTTCGATTGCCTTCAAATACACACTGGTATATTAGGAGAAATTGATCTAGATATCACGGATCATTTTTTTCTCACTGGAATGTGTTTATTTTTCTGCTGACGTTTCGGACAGCTGGACTGGCTGTCCTTACTCAAAGCGTGAACTGAATTTATCGAACAGTAATTCAAAATTTTGGCTGCGCGCGTTGGCCATAGGCTGATTGATTTTTCTACGCCCGCTGCTTTGCCCTGTGCTTAGACTGTGCCGTAACTTGACGTAATAGATTTACGTTCCATCTTTACGGCACAGAATGCTGGTAATCCTGCTCCCTCTTCCGGTAGTTTCAGAATGGGACCGTCGTTGTTTGTAAATCCTTGGTTCGGTTTGAGCAGATCTTGTCCCTTACTAAATTAATGTCGCAGGACTTTGTAGACCGTGGGAAGATCTAGAAGCCCGTTGACGGAGTTGGCGTCAGTCTTTCCGCTTTTGTGGTTGCCCGGCCTAGAATGCGACCTTTGGTCAAGTCTCAGAGCCGCCATTTTGGGTACTTGTAGGCGGGTCTGCGACCGCAACCTACAAAGTCTTACGCCATCGCGTTAGTAGGGGACAGGAACTGATCAAACATGATTCCCTATGCAGTGAACGATTTGATCTTTCAATGTCGGATTGAAAAACCAAAGAGTAGGTTTGCATCAAATTGGTTTTTCTATTTCAAGTTTTTGTGTCCGGCTCGATTTACTTGATTTTAGTGATTTTGAATCCCGAGATATCGGCAGCCATACCTATTGTTCCTAGAAATTTGGTTCTAGCCTGGCACATTTAACACAGCCGTAGACTTTTTTTCCATTCAAGCGCTTAGCACAAGTCTAACGTCTGCTCAGAAAGGGCAATAGCTCGGAAGAACGAAGACACGCAGGACCGACAGCCGGCAGCCACGAGCAAGGAGGGTGGACACGATCTGGAAGCACACGAATGACTTGGCACACCTTTTCATGGATGCGCTTGCGAGAGCGACAACAATTCAAACACCTAAAAGCAGTTGATCAATGCAATCGATCGAATCGCATGCATCAGGCTCGCTATAGCACGAGGCATGCGGCAATATACACCCATTTGACGCTGGCAGAAGAATAGACATACGCTCTGAATGGGAAAGCGAGAATGCTTTTGAAACGGCAGCATAATAAATTTAGCCTAAGGAATCGTCCCATCTTCTTCTTTCTTTTCCGGGGATGATTAAGGCAAAAGCATAGTGTATAAACCTTGGATTTTATTACAGTTAACCGAATTGTCTTCTTTCTTATACTACGAAAGACCATTAAGTGAAGAAAGCACTGTTTTAGGTCAATGCTTATACCTTCGCTTATCCAGAGATGTTGCCTCTTGCCTTATTGCTTTGGGAGTTTGTGATGCAACCAAAGAGCGCCAGGGAAGGTGTATGTCTCAAACATATTTTTTTACCATTCGCACACTTAACTCGCACCCTACGCGTCTGTAGGTGGGACACACTGATTTATCTTACTGTTGTTCTGCTGAGCATGGAAAACCTACTCGCACTTGACTCGTGTGATGTGTATAGCGGTCGAGGACTGGCAATCTACTATAAACACTACACTAGGAGTATTCTATCTGATGGGAGAAGGCAGTCAAATGTTAGGACAAATGTATTTTTACATAGAGCAAGTTGTCGTGAATGGATTGTTTTCTTTCGAGAGATAAAAACGGCCATCTGCGTGCGTGTTAGCAGAGATTTCTTGACCATTCAAACTTTTGTCAGAAAGCTACGAGGCTGGCCGATGTGCGCTGCCTGCACACGTGAACTTGACTAAGCTGAGCCCAAGTCTGTCGTGTTTTGGTGTTCTAACATAGCGTGTTCCTGTGTCAACGCTGTCCCCCAGTAAGTGTTAGAAAGATAAAAAAAACAGGATAACAGCTAGTACTTTACTGTCACGTGCTTGTACTTCAAACCTGTTCCGTTCGTCCAACAGCTTGCCTTTTGTGGTCGGTCGCGGGTCGTCGGCAACGTGTCCTAGAGCATATTCTCTCTTCTTCTCGCTGCTTCGGTATTTAAGAGACAATCATCGTTGCTCCCTATTGCTCCAAGTGGCCATACGCTCACTCACTAACTCGCGCCATGCAGCGTGACCACACTGATAACAGCTAACCGACTCCTGGGGTATGCCTTATTTTTCCTGGCCATATGTCCGCCCTTTGAAGGTCGTGTGACTTAGCCCAATCCAAGGTGACCTGAGATGTCTGTCTGTCTGGATAACGTGCGTGGTCATCCTAACTTTTCGTGGCCATTGGGACGCAGGGGAAAAAGGAGACACTGGAGCAGCATTTATTTTAAGCCTGGTAAGCATCGCGAGGAGATTCAGAAAGCTGTGACATGGGAAAGCAATAGCTTTTTAGGATTTTTTACGCCGTACAGTGAATTTCACGGCAATTGCATGTTTCGACGTCAGGGAACTACCACAACGGACTTCAGTTGATCAGTGCTCAGGGTTAACGTGGAGTTCACCCACTAAAATAAATATGTTCCTTTGATAAAACCCGATAGTGCACGGTGAGAAATAGGTTAAGCTGCCAACTCAGACCACTAATATGTGTATCTACTCATTTGTATGCTCCTGTGGAGCTGGTTATATCGGTCGAACGAGTAAGCGCTTATTTAAAAGAATGCGGGAACACCTCCCGGCATGGCTAGCCAAAGGCAAGACCAAAAACATAATCATTTTTATCCTCGCACACATGGTTGACACTGGACATCCTGTGGACCCAAGCGAAGCCTTTACGGTAATTTACAGGGTCTCACCAAACTCCCCAAAGTCTCTGGGTTAACGTCTGCTGGCAACATCAGAAGCAACCGCAATCCGATTGAGGAAACTGGTTTTGTGTGCACAAAAGATTTTCGTGCAAGCCCCCAACTTGGCATGGCCAACAATTACCTAACTGACTGCGCATTTCTGCGCTCTGAATTGACCCTGCATGTAAAGAAAGACAAACTATTGATTTTTAAATTAAAATTTCCTTTGTAACTGTTTGGCCTGATGAGAAGTTAGTGAAAGCGTTCGCTCGACAAAATAATGTTCTTAATTATCGAATGGGAATTTTTGGGAACTTTAAAACAATTTTTCAAAATAGTAAAAATATTCGTCAGGATTATTATTTGGGACGCTTTGTGAATTATGCTTCCGCAGTTAGCGCTCAGTTACATAAAGCAAGGTACATTCTGAACAATTAAACATAATTCTGGAGATAAAAAATCGAAATTATTGTAAAGTATTTTGTCAGTGAGATGACTGTTATTTATGGCTCATACACCCACTTATTATCTACACACTGAAGTGGTTGGTTTTTTGTACCATCAAAATGCGACAGAATACATAGAGTAGGTATTTGAACTACATTCGCCAAGGGCGCCTACCTGTTACCATTTCACTTGACATGATCATTTTTTGCACTGATGTTTGTGGAACCCATTAGTGATCACTTCCTTTAAATTCAAAATGCAACTGCAGCTGAACGTAAACCAATATTTGTCAGGATAATTAATTGTGAGTCTTTTGATTTATTTTTTTATAAAGGGTGTGCTGCCACTCAACGCAGTTGATGTTGAGTAGCCGATTCATCTACATATTTAAATATCATGAGAAATGGTTAATATGGAGCTTATTTACTAAGAGCAATTAAAGTCAATCGAGTTCATGCCGAAAAACCTGGATCATTGCGTTTTTATAGGAGAATAGCTTTGTTAAAATAAACAACTCTCTCCTAACCCTCTCTCTGATGTTAAGTTTTTGCTAGCTTTACGCACTTTTCTCAATGCGCACATATTTCCACCGTTTAACTTCATATTTATAAGTTATAATTTTCCTGCTAGTTATAAAAACAAACTGTAACAGTAAGTTTGAAAACAGTAAACTGACGTACTCTCACAAGAGGTTGTACGCCAATTACACCAACTCAGCTTCGCTGCCTCTCAGGGTTGTGCTCGTTGTATTAAATAACTTGAAACCCTAGCATAGTGTAAAGAAAAAAAAGAAGACACGATCGCTGGGACAATATGATTATTTGTCTGACGTTTCGATTTGTCATCAAAATCGTCAATAATTTCGTATCCAATCATTATCAAATATGAAAAATATTTTGACTCAAGACAAATTCTTTTTGTATAAAAAGTAGTTGTTTTACGTATTATACTTTACAAACTATTTAAATTTATTTTTCTAATTTATAGCTATTTTTGACTTCTCTACAGGCTAGTTATTGTGGAGAAACTTTTATTTTTCTCAACAAAAACAAACAGAAGGTGACCTATCTCATTATATCCACCGACTTTTATAAGTAACTCCCACTTACTCAAACACAGCCCAAGCTGTGGCCCCCAAAGTCTTACAGCAATAAAGTAAAGATCTTTCTTCGCAATAGAGCATATTATGATTTATGAAGGAATAAAACGTTTTATAGAAAAATCAGCTTTTTTAACAAAGTGGAAAATTCCGAAAAAGTGGAAATTGGGCGTGCTAGATAAACTTAAGATTTACATGTAAAGGAAGCCTGTTGATGCAAAACCACTGAGTAAATAAAGCAGCACAACTAACCATTCGTTGGAAAATAATCGTTTTTTCAAGATTTCGAATCAACAAGCTTCCATATTATGTGCAATATAATGTAGGGCTGTAACCGAAGTGCCTAATTTGTGAGTATGTACTCTAAAGAGTTTTCACGAGAACTGCTAGTTGTTTCTTTCGTTTGTGCATCGCGTGGCTTATGTTAGAATAAGGCAACCAGGTTTTCACATGATATGCTCCATTAGGAGATCGCAGAAGTAATATATTGCTTAAGCTTACTTGCGGACATGCCGGTCAGTGACTAAAAAATTAAAATATAATTGTTGACCACAATTATAAACGTATCATTTTAGAACACTAAGAGTTATTACCTTTCGCCATATTTTTTGTAATTATTTCGATAGATCTATTACGGAGAGGTTTATATTTGCCATAAAATTTTTAAGAAAACTTTACGATTTTCACTGGCTTTAGTCAATTGACCATAAATAATGAGTATATTATATGTGCTTACCAAAACCTTTAAGATAAGATATATCTTGAAAGCTTTTACATAAATACCCAGCTTTTAAACCTCTTTTTCCTATCCAGCTGTCTTTGTGTTTCATAGTTTCAGAACCACCCAATCATGAGAGCTCGTTTTTGAGAAAAATTAACGTCCACTACAAAAGTTGCGAATGAATATGCTCAAATTGACTGAGAAATATTCTACAAAAAGTTACTTTTTGAAAACAAGCTTTTCTTATATATTTTGGCGTCCGATGTCTACGTTTTGTAATTTTTTTGATGATAACGTCAACATCAGAATGGGACGTTTTGGCCAGGTTAATGATTTTCCTAAAAAGTCTGAAAAAATGTTCCATTGTAAATAAAAGAACTCCACCTTTTATATAAATCAAAGCAGTTTTTAAATATATTTGGTTTCTTCTAGGCTTAGTTCTACAAACACAAACAAAATCCAGAGTGGCAATAAAATCAACGGTGATTTTTGAAAAAACTGTATCGCAATATCTCGTGACAACCCACTCAATTTTTTGTTATTCTAGCTGCCTTTATTGATTTTAAAATCGATTTAATTACTACATTCTAATAAAGTCTACATTTTGATTCGTTGCATGCAACCCTTTAAATATAAATATATATATGAGTAATAAGGTTATAGCAGGAAACAGCTTTCAACATTTATTAGTCTAGTTTATGGCACAAAAATTTGCAGATTAGCCCAATAAATTTTTTAAACTTATTTCGCCCTTCTTTTTCTAAAAATAGTGCATTATCTTATAATAACACTAACCTCAATTTCAAGGACGCAAAACAAAGGTTTC
Organism: Ligula intestinalis; assembly: GCA_036362985.1. Lineage (NCBI taxonomy): Eukaryota > Metazoa > Platyhelminthes > Cestoda > Diphyllobothriidea > Diphyllobothriidae > Ligula > Ligula intestinalis. Next base: position 3,854,568 of record JAYGXS010000009.1, read on the forward strand.
TGTTTTGCGAACAGACATAACTAAAACGTTCCTGCTCTTCATGAGTGTTCTTTTATAGTGCAGCATGCACTCACAATAAGTTCTTCTCCGCAACGTCTTATAGCATAGGAAATTTCTTGGTTATCAACAAACGCTAAATTCCACCCATTTTACCTCTATTTTCTCACAGTTTACTGATCTAAACGGAAGTAACTTCTATTAAACATCATTTTGCGCCTCACGTCAACCCAATGAACGTAATAATTAACTTTAAATGTGTGTTTAGTTCCCCGTCCTGTAACCTTTCATCAGATATGCAATCTACCGTAGTACTTCTTATAGTTCTTTTAAGTACTAAATATGCCTAATTTTGCTCATTATAAGTTATAAGTTTTCATAAATGCGTCCCCGCTGGTATGGGAGAAATAATCAAGCATTTACAAATTTAGGAAATTTTATTGCAGCACTCGCAGGACTCTATCTGCAAAAGACTTTGTTCTCATTTACTGGTTCGTAACAGTTGAGATACTTTAACTTACGGTTCTTGGATGGTCTGCTCCGTATCCCACTGAGTCTACCATTATGGATATATTAAGCTGACTCCTCACGTAGGATTTCCTAAAAAATTATCCTGAATTCACTAAAATATTTCAGTTGATACAATTGTGACCAATACCATGATACTTTTTTCACAATGGGGTCATTTATATTATACAGGGTTTCAAACCCTCGTAATAATTAAGTAAACTTAATATGCATTCTTGCCAATCCTCGATAATTGCTTAAGGAATCATACCCGGGAACGATTTTCCATATAACAACCTAAGGCAAGGCCAACCGGCATGAGAATGTAGCGTTTTCGGTTATATAATTAACCTTGTGCGAATTTCTGATATGTTTTACTTTACCGAAACGTTAATTTCGTCCATAAAAATGCTAAGTATATCTTACTGCGGGGACGGACAACCAAAAACAACATAATTTTTTAAACACTGTTGACAAAAACTTTCAACTGGCGACTGTTTAAGGTAACCACCTGGTTTAATTTACTACGTTGAAAAAAAGGTTTGATAAATGCCGACGTGTTTCGAAAATCCATTATCAGCCACGTGATATAATGTCTCTTTAACTGTTCATTTATCATACAAACGGAAATCTGCAATCCAAAGAATTATAAAACAATACCAACTTTGGAAAATGCTTGTGCTGAACAGAAGACATTTAGATGGAAGGACGTTATCAACGCAGAAAACTGTTAAGTATTTCCAAAAATTCCAGCATACTTCAAAAATATATTCAAGAATAATTCAGATGACACAAATTTGACCGCATCCGTGAAATTTCTACAGTTGAGTCAACTGAATACTTAACATCTGCCAAATCCTCGTACTAAATAAGTAAGCCTAGCAGTAATTCTGGCAGATTCTGGATAATTGCTCAGATGAGCCTACCTGGCCAGTCAGCTTACTGTATTTTTAATAGATTAAATATATGTCGAATCGGGCATCATGACGACTGCACTATCTGCATAAGCTGCGGCTCGAACAAAACTCTTAAGGTTAGACAGAATCCATTGTGTATACATAGAAAACGTTTATTAAAAGTAAAGTCCCGTTAAAACAAATAATGTTTACAGCGTGAACTTCAGGGTCGTGTGTACGAGGTCGTGGTCAAACAAATGTAAGCTGTAGGAAAACAGGTTTAGCAGACGATTTTTTACATAAGCTCATATGATGGGTCCGGGTGTAAGTAAACAAGCCGTCGTCTGCATTTATTTATGCGGACAATGGAGATAATGTTAATTAGAATCATTCAATCATACGATCGCCGTTGTCACTTTACGCTTCCATCCGGTCTTGTGTGATTTGTAAGGGACATATACATTGATATGCCAATTAATGACTACGTCATCTGAATGCATTGACCAGAACAATTTGCAGACCTTCCTAAACACTTACCCACTGTAGTATTTACCAAATTTGTTTGCACAAGCCTCGTTTTTGGTCTCTCCTCCTACCAAAAGAGTGCGAGACCAAATTTCAGCATGATAAGGGAAGAGTCAAGTAAAAGGTGTAAATAGTTACATTCTAGCGCACCTGTTAGACACAGACCATCGGTAGGATACCAAAGAGGCCCTCAGAGTGATCTACAAGGTAACCTCAAGCTACTTCAAATTTCTTGGACAGCGTCTTTTGGCTGCAGTAGAAGCGGCCGCCATCAGGCTAGCCGACCGATCCTGTGCACCCAAAGGAACTGCGTCGCGACGCCGCAGTAACCATGGTAAGAAACTGCTAATCCAACAGCCAGCGGCTCAACACCTCAGCCGACTACCAGTTCCCCGATAATGCTGAACAGATTTTGACCCCCCCGTTCCTGCCCCCCTATTCCCCTTGTCCTGACAACAGTTCGATTTTTCTTCCAACCCGCATAGTTCATTTACTTAATTACCATATAAATTTAAAGGCCTGGCGAGAATTATCGTAAACAAACGTATGTTCCTCACGTCAAATAATATTGAATTTTAATTAATACTATTTGTCTTTTAGGATCCTTAAATTTATTTTCATCTATACCGACAGATACTAGTCAGGTCTTATGAAAGTTAGTCCTTTCCTTTTATTTCGCCATTTTAGTTATTGATTAATAAGGTCATACCCTGCACTTTTAAGACGAATCATATGGCACCTCCATGTCTTGCTGCCAATCGAAGGGCATTTTGCACTGAAGGTCAATTTTACATTGCAGGCTGCGCGGAATTAAGGGCGCGATGACCTTTTACCTTTAAAAAGGCTCCGCTTAGCACCTATTCACTTTGACACCAACAAGCATGACTTCATTACGTTTTGGCAATCTCGCAATTTGTCTTGCCGCATTCTGTGAGCATATCAGTTTTCCCTGTTATCTAAGCACCTTTTCCTTCAACTGCCTGTAACAATTGTGGATGCGCGCAGCTAAAAAAGGGAGTAAACGCTGCGTAGACGTTGTAGGATGAACTTAGGCGGTGACAAAATAGAAGTGCCATTTGCTCCAGAGGTAAGCTTTCTTTCAGCATGAATGATTTTATTAAATATGCATTGCAGTGACTTCGTCATTTTCATTAATCTTATATACCTGAATGTGAAAAAAACATAACACAACATATGTTCAAGCAAACCTTAACATACGCACGTTTTTAATCACACAGGCTGCTATCTGGAGGTGCAATGTATTAAGGAGGGTGTGCGGAAGGATTGAGGGTAAGATATCATAACTTAACTTGCAAACTATCCGCATACTCTTTTCTAGGCCATGAGTGAGTTTTATCATTCCTGGTGGAACAAAGCTCTCTAAAGAAGAAGAACCTTTTTCTGCAGATCAATACCAAGGATGAGAAAAACGATCCCAAATTTATAACACTGAACGGTATTATAGCTTCATCGCTAGTCAACGCCTTCATGTTAAAGGTCACCGGGGTGTTGATAGTGATAAATTGCCGGGCTTGCTGTCAGTGAGGAAAGGTGTTGTGAAACTTAACCAAACCTTCATTGTGCCATTTCTGATAGGTGTAAGTTCAACTGCTTATTACGCTCTGCACTGCCTGTAAATAAGGCTCAACATTCTATTTCTTTTACAGCGAATTATTCCAACTGTTCCGTACTGGATAGCAAAAAGAAAGCAAGCACACTCTTTCGCATATTCGGCGTAGCTCTTTATTATAAACAGAATATTTCGATTGAACAGTGGCAGCAGGCTTCAGAGAAAAAAACATTGAAATAGGCCCTAATTTAATTCACTAGAATTGCTTCTGCAGTATGCGCCGGAATCCGTGATCCATGCCAACATATGCAATATATTGATTTAGTTTTGCTAATTGGCATTGACTCAGGTTGTGATACTGATTTTCGTGTAGACTATTCTGTAGTTATTTCAGCCATTATAAGTAGCGCGCTTTTTAATGAGCTTCGTTATGACCACTTAAAAAACGCATGTTCTGTAAAAGGTTCCTATTTAAATATAATGCACTTTTTTCATTGTTTTTGACTGTCTTTAACAATTCAAATATGTTTTATAGTAAGCATGCACAAAACATATATTGCTTATTTGTGGTAGCGAATTGCGCCTCCTTTAAATTTTATACTTAAACTAAGGTTATCATTCGACTTAACATTTTTTCTAAATTGCTAAATAACTTTGAAACCTAGGGACTGCTAAACTTGAATTAAAGATTTTAAACGTGCGCATAGTGCACATCCTGTTAAGGAGAAAAACGTTTCCGCCTAGAGTTTGGGACGGAAGTCACATAATTCTCGTAAACTTCGGCAACAGGTGTAGAGCATGCTTTATACACAATAGGCAGCATTAAAAAATTCAGTGATACGATGTATTATGAATGAATACCTAACAATAAATAAAGGTTCATCATTAGAAATATTTCGAAAACCGAAAGATACCCTTTGATTAAGTCTACAATGTAAAGAAGGCCTAAAATTGCTACCAAACGAGTACAATCAATATTTTTTCGTATATGTTTACTAAAAAGTATGTTTAAGTTTATAAAAGCAATCAACATCAATGATTAAAAAGCACAATATGTAAAAAGGTACTTTTTAGAGTACATAAGTTTTGTAGGCCATCAGAAAGAAGCTCGGTAAAAAGCCAGTATCCTATCGTGATTGAAATGACTTCAGAAAAGACTACATTATAATCAGTATTGGAATCTGAGTCTCCCTACATCCACTCGTTTTTACTATTTCTCGGATTAGGGATCCGCGACGGATTTGAAAACGATCCAGCGATCGCATATGCTTCCTTTCGGCACTTGTTAGCGTCTGTAATGCTGTCGAAGCTAAGGCCCACATGATAAATATTGAACAGGCGTACATAAATTGATTTGCAGTTTTAGTTTGTATATGAGCACAACGCTGTATATTTCGTTTTAGCGCAAACGCTCATTATGCTGAGAGGAAGAATATGAAATGAACCAGTTGAGCAGCAGTTCGTGCAACACAAGGATGGAAGTGGTGAGAAGTACACAATAAAGATCTACCCTGAGCCCGAGTGTGCGCCCAAAACTCGCCCTGACATCCCAGCTGCTAACGCTGACAACAAGAAGCCGTTCACATCAGAAATACACCCAGCCAACACAGCTGCTAACGGTGAGTACGACAGGTTTGCGTCAAATAACCAGCCTGTCCACCTCCCTGCTACCGTTGGCTACAACAAATTTGGGGCAGGAGACCGGCCTACCAGCACAGCCGCTAATGTCTTGCATATACCATTCTGGTGTCTGCAAGGCTCCTTTGAAACACCTCAGGCTGTCTGAACAGGCTTCAACGCTGAGAAAATACGGTTTTATTCTTCCGAACTCTATAACCCGAGATCACTGAATAAATCTACCTTGGCATTTGCTATTTATGTGTAAACCCATCAAAAACACCTGAAAATGTGAAAATTATGGGAAAAAAAAACTTGTTGACTTGTCATATGTGTCCTGAATTGGCATTAAATGATACTGCACACACTTCTGAGGCAAAAGGGCTTGGGGACTGTAAAATTGCACGCAATCAGCCCACAATTTACTATGAATCACGCCATAAATGCGGCATTAATTCGCACTGGTGATTCGCTGCGAATCAACTGTATGAGATCGTCTCTTTTGCGGAACAAATTCACTTCTCTTTTGTTGTACCAACGGCGTTTAGATTAGGTTACGAAATATTTTCACTTCCCAGTCGTCACGTTAACATTTGTCAAAGGCCTAAAAATATACGTTATTTACTTCCTATCACCAAACGTATTCGTACTCATGCGGGGGGCTCGTATTTTTCTGTACTGTCGGGGATTGGCATTAACTGTTTGCTTTGTAAAAACGTCCACCTTCCTTGCTTTTCGACAAGAAAACCATGCGTTGAACTTACGAGGTTTGTGCAGTTGATAGCGGTTGAATCGAATTTAAGATAGAACTATGTCCAAACAAGAATCTAACAAATACTTCACATCCATCATGCGCGGATGCGACAGTACCAGTTCATTAACCTTATTTCAGTAATAAATTGCAGTCGAAATTCTTCATTTCAAGGTAGACTGCTATTACCACTACTGAGACTCAATAAAAATATATATTTTATTAATCTTCCTATGGACACGAATATTTGAGTAGGCTTTTAAATACGTAATCAGGCACATTAGCACCGGGATCGAGAATGCTATTTTTGAAACGTTTTGGCGTTCATCTAATTTTTGATGAATATTTAAATGCCAAATCAGGTGGCTGAGGTCACTCAGACAATTCGACATAATTGAAGGCTAATCGTCTTGCCAAGCTATTCATGTTTTTTGCTGTTAACTGGCGACACAATTATTTTAACAAAGGCTAATGTATGACGGTTTTCTATAAAGGCACCACGTCTAAGGCTATATGGTCTCTCGTTCTGAGAACGGTCGTGAGTGTTTTATCAGTATTTATTTAAAGCGAGCATGACAGGATTAGGGCCCACCAAAATGTAAAGAAAATTTAAAAAAAAGCAAAAAGCGTTTAATGAGGTAAAATTAGTACTCAGGGTTAACAGTGAAAAGAATGTCCATGTAAGTATAGATACAGTTTGGCGAGTGCTACAAGAAACTTTTCTTAGTTTGTAAATGTTTGACTAATTGTCGCATATCAGCAAGAATGCATTTACGAAAACTTAGAAAAAATACAGAGCAGTATTAGGTAACTGTAGTACTTAAAAGAACTGTTAGAAGTACAAAGTGTTCGTTAAATAAATATATTTTTTTCCGATGAACCCCAAATTCCGGAGATGTGCAAAATAGCTATAAATTAGAACGATTAATTTTAATATTGTATCAAGTTGAAAATGGAATGAAACCAATTTCTTTATATATAGACCATTCCTTAAGTCAAAATAGGTTGTTCATATTAAAATTAGTGAATAACGGTTTGTTGGATATGTATCGAATCAAGTGTCACAGTGTCACAATTGGAATTGGAAACATTTAACAATTTCTTAAATTCACCTGGCCACACATATGGTCGTTTTTTAAAAACGGGATATTTTTTCTGTTTGATCCGTTTCCGAACAACGCAAAAGCGGAAGTTCTGTTTACAGAATGCTATATTTATGCATGATTCACATTTCATAAGGTCTTCATTATATTCACGTTACCATATGTGACACGTTTTGTTGTAACCGAGTGTGTTCCTGTGTCAACACCGGTTATGTCACCCAGTTGCCTAGTAGGAAGAGAAGGCACAGCAGGATAGCAGATACTACTTTACTGTCAGTTGTACTAGTACATCAGCTCAGTTCCCCGTGTGCCCAGCAGCTTCTTTTCTGTGGTCAGTCTCGTCTCGGCAGCAGACTCTCGGGTCGTCGACAGCGTCTCCAGTAGCAGAACAATTGTAGCCTTCAGCGATGGCAGCACATTTTAGGGCCAGTAGTCATTTTCTCTCTGTTGGCTCTCCGTGGGTGCCTTTGTGCCTTGTGCGTTTCTGGCGTATCAGCTGTCATAAGCCAGTCATACACTACACTTGGTGATGCTGCACAAGAGGCTTGAACCAGTCACTCGTTGGTTAGCAGTTCTTGTGCCTGTTGAGCTGTTGGCAGCACGTTTTTGTCATTCAATACCTCACTGTGGAATACGGTCCTATTCTTACGAATTATATTACCCGAGATTACAACCTTTTCTCCGCTAGGTATGCAGAGAATATACTACTCCCTCCAGCTGACCTCTCAACAAGGCCTCATGCCTCAAATTCGTAGCAGCAAGGGTTTTACCAAATTTTTCTAACCTACTTACTTATTGGTACGAACAGGTGTTATGCAAGCCACCAAGTTTGGACGCGGCTTAACTTAGTAATCACAAAACTTCCTTCGACTGCACTTGCATTTGTATTGTCATGTTATGTGACCACAAAATGAGAATTTTAGTTCTCCACAAGTGATCTGAAGTCTATTAATCAATCTCTACTACCACATGAGTAATTTATGTAACGGAAATTACAGTAGATCACATATTCGTAAAAAAGTGAAAATCAAAATCTGAGTATTCGGTTTGTTTATTGCGTTCACTGAATTGGGTTGAGGTACAACATACATATATCAGTGTATATTAGCAGTCCATTGCCGGCTGATAAATTGTATGTTTAAGGAAGCTGTATCTATCGGATTTAAAAAATATTCTAAATTGCCCAATAATGTTTTAACCTTCTGACTGCTACAGTTAAATTCATGGTTTACAAACTGCGTGGTCTGTGCATCCTGTTTAAGGAAAAGTACATTTTAGTAACTTTCGAAATTTCACACAATACACAATTAATTTTTCTAATACAATGATCAAACTTATTTTATGGATTTAAAAGTAAATCCTGCCGTGTGGTCGATAGTTTTGATGCCACCTTGAATAAATGCTCCCTTAGATGTGTTTCAAGGAGTTCGGACACGTTCTTGATGTGGGAAGGCTTTGATTATTTTTGTTTTTGCACCAACTATGAATATTGTGCGACTTCATATATTTTCGTATTCCGGGCATCATCGGAAGCCAAGCGTACATGTCACATTGCTATCATAAAATATTGCAAAATATGTGGAACACGCTGTATGCATTAAAGGCAGCATTAAAAAATTGACGGATGTGAAATTAAGTGAATGAACACATCACAAGCTTAAAAAAGCCCCGAATTGGAAACTTTTTAAAACCGAAAGATTCCGTATTTTTTAGTATACTATTTAAATAAGGCGTAATTTCCTCTTAAACGAATCGAACCAATACTTTTGTCGTGCATTTTTTCCATAAAATATATTTGACTTTATAAAGGCAAGCAAAAAAATGACAAAAATGCGTACTACTTGAGTAGCTTCTATTTGCAGTACATACTTTTTGTTGGCGGTCAAAAAGAAGCTGGTTTAAAAGTTGGCATCCTGACATGACCAAAATATATTGCGATTAGCTGTACGATCGTCATCCCTACAAGCATACGTAATAATACGTTGAAATCGAAACGGCCTTTCAGAATTCCGGTTAACATTTCATGAGATAGGGAGCTACTACACGTTCCATTAACGTCACCCAGTATTGGTTCGTTATTTATAAAATTTCAAACGACACTCATGTCATAGCTGCACGATTACACTGCAGCAGGGGAATGAATAGATGCACAGAGAGTTTCGTCTTTTTTTTCATCATATCATCTCGGACTGCAACTTACTTCACTTATCCAACATATTTCTGGGCGTTAAACGCTTATCTTGACCAGACGTTGGGAAAAATTCGCACAGAGGCTGGAAATGACTTACGAACAACTCTACTTCCTTCACCGCTGTCGCGACTTCAACATCCTTCCGAAATCCTTCCGATTCAAGCAAACTCTACTTAATGAGACCGGAAGACTTCTCGCACACAAAAACGGATTCCGTGTTTTAAAAGCTATTATATCCGATGTTCACCACCGTATTTGCCGTTTCGAAGCAACCATCAACGACCTCAGAAGCCAATGTGCTTCATGTTTGCCTGAAAATATTTTCGAAGCGGTACTGAAAAGAATAAATGTCACCACAAAGGATGCCAGAATGAAGAAGCGAGCCAACTTACAGGATAAACTCAAATAAATTCTCCTTCCCACTAATAAAAGCAACATGTCGAAGAGAGTCGTCAACCTATCGCAAAGGGTCCTCACATCTGCTGAATTAAATCGCCTGTCAAAAGGAATAAAATTCAGTCATGCCGATGCGACACCGAATAACTTTCTGGCCAATCTCGAGTCCCTTCTACTGGCCTCCACCGTCCCTGACGATATGCGAGCGGACATACGTAGCTGCGCAACAGGTCTCCTCCGGCAGAGGAAACACCATCAAATCCTAGCTATCGAGGAGAGAAAAGGGCTACTCTCACTGAAGGCTGATGACAGTATAATCATTGTGCCCGCTGACAAAGGTGAGGCAACTGTTGTCATGGACAAGACCGACTACCTCAGCAAGGCAAACCAAGTCTTCAATGACTTAGAGGCGTACACACCATTTCATGTGGACCCAACTAAAAAGCAGACCACTTTTATAAAGAAGACGGTGAACGAACTCTCTCGGTTGAATCTCATCACCCCCGGGGACGCCAAATTTATCAACCTTAGTGACCCAAGTATCGCACATGCGTATGGCCTTCCAAAAGTGCACAAGGCTGATGCACCATTGAGGATGATAGTGACACTACTCGGATCCCCCACCTACAACCTCGCCAAATGGCTTTACAGAAAACTACAGCACCTGAGTGATGGATCGCAATACAACGTCAAAAACTCACAGGCATTCCTGCATAGAATTCAAGGACTTCAAGTAAGTCCTGATGAATGCATTATGTCATTCGACGTTGTTGCTCCGGTTTCTTCTAAACCGGACGTTTTAACCATCGATAGTGTAGAGCGGCGCCTAGATGAAAATCCTATCGATATTCCGAAAGAACACGTGCTGGACATTCTTAAACTCTGTCTCAAGAACTTTTGTCAATTTGATGGCAAGTACTATCAGCAGGTGAAGGGTACCCCAATAGGCTCGCCAATATCGGGGCTACTGGCCGAGCTCGTCTTACAGAGACTAGAAGAGGAGGTTTTTCGAGCTGTAGAACCAAAATTGTGGCTCCGCTACGCAGACGACACATTCGTAATCATGAGGACTTGCGATGTCGAACGGCTGCACCAGAGTCTAAATGGGGTCTACTCAGAAATACAATTTACCCGCGAAGAGACAACAGGAGACACCCTCCCATTCCTTGATGTGAGGATACAAAGACTCGCAGATGGCGAACTCACAACAAGCGTCTACCGAAAGGACTCCACTGCAGTAATCATCCTTAACTATAGGAGTAACCATCCTGCGGCCCATAAAAGAAGCTGTGTTCACACTCTTTTCCAACGGGCCCACCGTTATTGCAGCAACAATGATTTGCTCAAGAGAGAACTAACGTACTGGTACAATTTTTTCCGGGGCAATGGATATCCAACAAGCTTTGTCAAGAATTGCCTTAGACGTCGGTGTCAAGCACAAAACCTCCCTCCCAACGATGCTACACTGCCACGGAAATTGTATTCTCTACCCTACATGAATGGAGTATCTGAAACCATTTGGTCAGCAACTACGTCGCTTTGGCATCACCGTTGCCCACAAGCCCGCAACCTCACTGCGCGCAAGCTTATGTCGAGTAAAGGACGCTCTACCCGTGGGACAACTGAGTAACGTCGTTTATCGTATACCGTGTGCTGGTTGCCCTTGCGTTTATATTGGCCAAACAGGCCGACGCCTTGAGACTCGCATCAACGAACACAAGTCAGCCGTTTGCCTACGGAACCATTTATCACTCGTATTTGCACACTCCATTGAGTGTGATCACCGCTTCAATTGGGATGCCACCGACGTGATCGCAATGGCTAATACGCGGCAAGCGAGAGAATTCCTTGAAGCTTGGCACTCGAATCTGGCTAGTATAAACAGGCACGTAGAGCTTGACTCACACTATACCGGGTTTCGTGCATGGTCTACTAATCTAGACAAAGTCTGAAACAACAACTAGCTCCCTGTGCCCGGTCAAGTGGAATTTATCTGACTCTTAACTAGCCTGAAACAACAACTGGCTCTCTGTGCCCGGTCAAGTGGAATTTCTCTGACTCTTAACAAGCCCCCCCCCCTTCCCCCGAACACGGGGCCCATAGTCCAAACGCTAAAACACCCCCTCCCCTCTCTAGCACAACCTATCGCCGCGGGTGTCACGTCACCATAGCCCTTCCACCCAATCCCCCCTTCCCTCCCCCGTCCGTTGTAACCTGACTCCAAAATATCTAGTGCGAAATTCCCAGCCCTCACTTCTAATTTAGTCTGACGACGAACACGTGACACTTGTTCGAAAATTCACGAGTACAACTCGATTTTCCGAAGATCTTCTTTCTTTTCAACAATAATATTAAGTTGTATATTTCAGGCCCAATGGGCCTCATCAATAAACGAAAAAAATCGATAACACGAAGTACTGGAAATAATTGGTTTAACAAGGAGTATCCGTAGACTGTAGCTATAAGACGAGTATAACTGTTTAGAAGCGAATTTAGTAGATTCCAAAAAAAAAGAATACAGCAGTGTCATGCGGAAGGTGAAATTCAAGGGCACACACAGATGAGCCACATCGTTATCTAGATTCTGACTATGTATTCTGGTACCCACTGCCTCTGTTAGTAAGAGGGGGGGGTCTTGGGAGCAAACTCAGTCGAAGCTGAGCGTGGGGAAGAACAATAGGTATTAGAAAAAATATTTTTTAGACCATCTGACGAATGTAAATCTCATACCGTGAATGGAGCGACTTATTTGCTGAAAAGTTTGATATCATCATCAAAATATAGTTCTCTATCTATCTATCTATCCATCATACCTCCCTCTCAACATGCCTTTTTACCTAAAAAGTCATGTTAGTCCTGCCATCTCACTTTCTTGGAATTCGTCTCCAGAAATCGAGATGATGGGAACACGGTAGCAACAATTTACTTTGATCTAAAAAAGCCTTTGACACAGTTCCCCATAAAAGACTGATCGTGAAGCTAGTCAGTCGCGGGATTCGGCAGCCCCTGCTTGATTTCCTCAAATCCTGTCTTCAAAGCCGATTCCAAGTAGTACAACTTCGAAATATAGTATCAGAACCAGCTCATGTAAGCAGTGCTGTTTTTCAAGGCACTATCCTAGGTCCCCTCTTATTTCTCATCTACATTCATGAGTTATCCACGATATCAACCTCTGCTAAAACATTTTTATATGCAGATGACTTAAAACTCGCATATGACTATAACAAACATTCGATAAGTAGTGTGCATAGAACAATTGATTAGACCTTCAAAAACTAAACGACTGGAGTGTTCAGTGGAAAATGCCGTTTTCACCAACAAAATGCCATCTCATGATTTTTGGACCACTAAAACTTCCCCCCATAATATTTAGTGGTCAAGAAATAAAAGATCTAACATCTTTAAAAGATTTAGGCCTTAGCTATTCTAATACTCTTGACTTACCCCCACATGTTAAACGAATTGCACCAAAAGCCAATCGACTATGTGGCTTCATAAGTAAAAATTTCACATCAATTACACTTAAGACTAAACTTTACAAAATGTACGTTTTATCTATTCTAGATTACTGCTCAATATTTTTCGGTACCATGTAATCAGATGACAGAGAGAAACTAGGAAAAATCCAGCGAAGGTTTACCAGAGTTCTATGTAAATGCGATGACGCCCGAGACTCCTATTCAATAATGTACAATAGATATGGTCTTAAACCCCTCTGGCAAAGGCGACTCCAAAATGGTTTAACTTTCCTATTGAAAGTGACACATAATCATAACATCCTTAGCAACAATATGTTAACTAATCCAAACGGTTCCCATCCCACTAGAAACAACCAGCATACAATTCATAACGCTAAAGCTAGGACGGTCCAGCGATCAAATTTCTACACCATAAGATATGCGATCATATGGAATGCCCTACCCAACGATATTTGCAAAAGCCACAGTTTAGCCGAATTTAGAAGGAAGACCAAGCAGTTCTTCTCAAATGACATGACGCATATATTTCTGAACAAAAAAGGACACTTTGCTAACCAGTTCTTTGACGTCCAATTCGGACCAAAAGGGATCTAACGGTCCAGGAGAGTTCCGCGCATTTTGGGGAAAACTGGCCACTGCTGGAGGCTTTCCAGTCGACGGTTTCCAACGCTGATCAAATCAAAGCTTAAGCAAAATCGTGCCTTGCCTCCTTTCCCAATCCTTAAAATTAAAAATAAAAACAAAAACTAAGAACAATTTATCTATTCCAATATTCCTCGACTAATATCTTAATGTTTACAAAAGATTATTATGAAAGAAAATAATTTTCTCTTCATTTATACTAAAATATATATTGTTTCCTCTTATAATGTAACAGAAGTATAAATACTAATGATGTAAATC
>JAYGXS010000009.1:3868602-3892224 GCA_036362985.1 Ligula intestinalis
TGATGGTAGAAAAGGCCTCCCTAGTGTCCCTTGTCTTTGCTGGTAATTTCCTTATGCCTTTATCTTAGCCGCCTTGCAATGGAGGCTGGCGAGGGAGCTCCAATGGCAATATGGATGGATGAACTGTTCCTCTGACAGATCGGTGTACGCAGATATGCCACTGATATCCTATGTCACAGGAGATACCCTCCCATTCCTTGACGTGAGGATACAAAGACTCAAAGACGGCGAACTCACAACAAGCGTCTTCCGAAAGGATTCCGCTGCGGAAATCATCATTTACTGTAGTAGTGACCATTCTGCGGCCCAAAAAAGGAAGCTCTGTTCGCACTCTTTTCCAACTTGCCTACCGTTATTGCAGTAATGATAATTTGCTCAAAAGAGAACTAACGTATTTGTACAAATTCTTTCGGGCCAATGGATATCCAAACAGCTTTGTCAAGAATTGCCTTAGACGTCGGGGTCAAGCACAAAACCTCCCTCTCAATGCAGGTATAGTGCCACGGAAATTTCACTATCTGCCCTACATGAATGCAATACCTGAAAACATCTCTCGGCAACTAAGTTGATTTGGCATCTTTGTTGCCCACAAGCCCACATCCACACTGCGCGCAAGTCTGTGTAGAGTAAAGGACCCCCTACCCATAGAACAATTAAGTAACGTTGTTAACCGTATACCTTGTGCTGGTCGCCCTTGCGTTTATGTTAACCAAACAGGGTGACACCTTGAGACTTGCATAAAGGAACATAAGTCAGCCAATCACCTACGGGACCGTATATCACTCGTATTTGCGCAATTCCTTGAGTGTGATGACCGCTTCAATTGGAATGGCACCGACGTGATCGCAATGGCTAATATGCGACAAGCGAGAGAAAACCTCGAAGCTTGGCACTCGAATCCGGCTAGTATAAACAGGTGGGTAGAGCTTGACTCACACTATACCGGGTTTCGTGCATGGTCTATTAATCTGGACACAGCCTGAAACAATAATATGTTCTCCGTGCCCGAAAAAGTGTAAATTTTCTGACTCCGAACCAGCCCCTCTTTTCCCGAACACGTAACCCATAGTTATAACGCTAAAACCCACTCCCGTCACTAGCACAACCTATAGCCGCGGGTGTCACGTCAGCATAACCCTCCCACCCGATCCCGCCCCGTCCTTTGTAACCTTTGCCTCCAAAACCTCTAGTGCGATATTCCCAGCCTCACTTTTTTATTTAGTCTGACGAAAAACAGTGGTACTTGTTCGAAAATTCACGATTACAACTTGATTTTCCGAAGATCTTCTTTCGTTTTATCATATCGTCTCGAAATGCAACTTACTTCACTAAATCACTGATCTATGTTTTTTGTGCCTCAACCCCAATCAGATTTTGATATCCACGTTTTAACAAATATGCAATCTACTTTAACTTTCGTTGTATAACTTAATCGCATGGTATTTGAGATCCAGAATACAAAAACCTTCATGTTGTGGTCACATAACATAGCAATACAAATGCAAATGCAATCGAAGGAAGTTTTGTGATTGCTAAGTTAAGCTGCGTCCAAAATCGTTGGTTTGCATAACACATGTTCGCATCAATAAGTCAGTAGGTTAAAAATGTTGGTAAAACCCTTGCCGCTACAAATTTGTGGCCTAAAGCCGTGTTGAGAGGTCAGCTGGAGGGAGACGTATATGCTGTGCATATCTAGCGGAGAATAGGTCGTAATCTCGCGTAATATAATTCGTAAGAATAGGACCGTATTTCCACAGTGAGGTATTGAATGAGAAAGCATTACTGTCAACAGCTTAACACGAATATTAACTGCCAAACAACGAGCTACGGGTTCAAGCCTCTTGTGCAGCATCCCCAAGTGCAGTCGATGACTGGGTAATGACAGCTGATACGCCAGAAACGCACAAGGCAAGCACAAGGACACAAGGGGGTGAGCGCGTTAAATAACACGATCGATGACGATCCCACTACTACAATTCACACCTCCGAGCCTAATCACAAGTTGGGTTTGGCATGAATGGCTTATGATGGAAAATAAGCCAGAATGTCAAACCCAAAGTTTCCAATTGGTGATTTCATCCTGTTTTCCGCTGGACGATCGCTGATCTATCATTTAACAGTATTTCGCGTGCTGCAAGAAACTTTGAGGTTGAAATTTTACTTGGTAGTTAAGCCTTTACTTTGACATGATATTTTGAGCAACTCGGTAGGCTTAATGAATATAAATGCTTTAGCTTAGATAACTGCCATCTAAGTTAGATTTATGGAACGAAATAGGCAATATTTTGGCCAAATGTTGAGAAAGTTTATAAAAAATGTACAACAGAACCTAAATTTTTATTCATGTGTATTATGTTATGGACAAACTCCATTGCACTAGAAAAAAATGGAAAAGTGATCCCTTCTATGACTGAAAAAATCTATCTTAATTTGCTCACACGGAGGTAATGCAAAGTTTAAGGAATCACATCTATTTTCA
This sequence comes from Ligula intestinalis, assembly GCA_036362985.1. Taxonomy (NCBI): domain Eukaryota; kingdom Metazoa; phylum Platyhelminthes; class Cestoda; order Diphyllobothriidea; family Diphyllobothriidae; genus Ligula; species Ligula intestinalis. The sequence goes on from JAYGXS010000009.1 coordinate 3,871,082, forward strand.
GAAACAAGCTTACATTTAAGTTTTAAAAATTATTATTTAGCTATACTGTGATGTTTTCTTGCCAAAAAATGTAGAAACAGTACATTCTCGTCGGAAATTTTTCTTTACAGCACGGCTGCCCTTGCGCATAAGCTAAGTGTTGGGAACGGCCTGACGCGAGTTATCACTTGGATAATCCCGACGGTACCAGTACTGATGACCGGTTCATGCAGTTAAAGGCGACCTTCGAAGGGCGTACATAAGGCCAGGACAAAGGGGCTAAGCGCAAGCGAGACTACCCCGCTAAGGACGTATGCACATACACGCGTACGTAAGCGTGCGCACGGCCAATCATGGAGAGCTTACAGAGATCAACGACTACTGGCCCTAAAATGTGCTGCCACCGCTGAAGGCTGCCACTCTGCTGCTACTGGAGACGCTGCCGACGACCTGAGAGTCTGCTGCCGAGACGAGACTGATCACAGACAACAAACTGCTGGACACACAGGAAGCAGAACTGATGTACTAGTACAACTTACAGTTAAGTACTATCTGCTAGCCTGTTCTGCCTTCTCTTCCTAACACGCAACTGGGTGACATAACCACTGAAGACACAGGAACACACTCGGTTCCAACACAAACTGTTGCAAATGGTACCGCGAATGTAATGTAATGAAGGCCTTTTTGAATAAAAGTCATGTATACATATAGCATTCTGTAAACAGACCTTCCACTTTTGCGTTATTTGGAAATGGATCAGACAGAAGAATAATACGTTTTTCGAAAATAACCGTATATGTGCCCATTTTTTTCCATTCGCAAGCTTACAGCAGGTCGTAGTATTAATCCACTTATCTGTGTTTAGCTTCAGGTGAATTAAAGAAATTGTTCAATGTTTCCAATTGCATTCTGGCATTACCTTTATAGATATATTATTTTCAATTTTTTGGTGTAAGCGTCAAACAGAAGCGCAATTTATAAATTAAGCAATGAAGACACTGGAAAAGAAGAAAAGAATGCCAAACTGTGTTCGATATTCAAAATATATCCAATAAACCGTTAATTACTAATTTTAATATGAACAACCTATTTTGACTTGAGGAACGGCCTATATATAAAGAAATTTGTTTCATTCCGTTTTAAACTTGATACTATATTAAAATTTTTCGTTCTAATTTATAGCTATTTTGCACATCTCCGGAATTCGGGGTTTATCGGCAAAAATATATTTATTTTACGAACACTTTCTACTTCTAACAGTTCTTTTAAGTACTAAAGATACCTAATACTGCTCCGTATTTTTTCTAAGTTTTCGTAAATGCATTCTTGCTGATATGCGGCAATTAGTCAAACATTTACAAACTAAGACAAGTTTCTTGCAGCACTCACCAAACTGTATCCATACTTACATGGGCATTCTTTTCACTGTTTACCCTGTGTACTAATTTTACCTCATAAAACGCTTTTTGCTATTTTTTTAAAATTTTCTTTACATTTTGGTGGGCCCTAATCCTGTCGTGCTTGTTTTAAATAAATACCGATAAAAAACTCACGGCCGTTCTCAGAACGAGAGACCATATAGCCTTAGACGTGGTGCCTTTATAGAAAACCGTCATACATTAGCCTTTATTAAAATAATTGTGTCGCTGGTTAACAGCAAAAAAACATGAATTGCTTGCAAGACGATTAGCTTTCAATTATGTCGAATTGTCTGAGTGACCTCAGCCACCTGATTTGGCATTTAAATATTCATCAAAAATTAGATGAACGCCCAAACATTTCAAAAATAGCAGTGTCGATCCCGGCGCTAATGTGCCTGATTACGTATTTAAAAGCCTACTCCAATATTTGTGTCCATAGGAAGAGTAATAAAATATATATTTTTATTGAGGCTCAGTAGTGTTAATATCAGTTTACCTTGAAATAAATAATTTCGACTGCAATTTATTTCTTAAATAAGGTCGAGAGAACGTCTCCGAGAACCGTAGATGCGATCATGATACGCTCTAACTGTGCCAAGAGCAGAGGAACCCGCCAAGTCGTTAGCAGACGGTAAACCTGATTGAACTTTTAGTAAAGGTTTGTGAAGTCAGCACTAGTTTATTGTTTACATTTGCAAATCGGCCAAAACAATTGAAAGAAAAAAACTCAATGTCAATTCCAGAGAATATGTTACATAATTATATCATTTTAATTACGAGATCATAATAAATGAACGTAATTCTCATACTAACCCGCACACCATAACCGTAAAAGTGATTGAACATGGGGTATCTGGGACGCCTGAACGCCTGAGCAGGAACTAATGGTCTGCAGAGTTTAATAACGTAGGAGATAGAGTTAGTGCACTATCTCATGAAATATGTTCGATTACGTAAACAAGTCGTTTTGCGAGAAGTCAGCACACGTGGCGTGTGCCTAAACTATTTAAACAGTAAAGTATGAAACAAAACAAGCAAGTCATAGTTTGGTTGAGAAATTACTATTAACTGTCATAAAACGTTTTTTACAGAAATCTGCAAACTCAGGCAAAATCAATAGTAAAACTCAGTGCTCTACTATGAAATGTAAGTTTGTTTAAGAAATTAAAAAGGAAAATAATGGGAAGTTAATCGAAAATAGGTACAAACTCCAATTTTTTTATAAAATACCCTGTTGCCAAGAACATTTAATTTTGCATTAATTGTGTCAGAAGTGGATGTGGTCACTTAAGGTTTAAATTTTTTTTCCCAATATGGATACTTCGTGAAAAGTTCCGTTTTTAATGCACGAAAAGATACTTGCGTGTATTGTATCAATTGCTTATTAAATTTGCAAAAATATGTTGAGGGTAATCATATCCCGGCTGTTGAGCGGAACATAAAAAAGATTGAATGTCAGACATGGATAGGCTAGCTGTTTACTAAAAAGGTAGATTACGGTTGTACTTTTTATCAAATTCATATTATCTCGTGTATGTTGAAAATAATTTTCGTTTGTCAGATTAAAAAATATATTTCGAAAGTTGAAGTGCAACGAGCAACAAACTGTCTTCAAAATTCTGCTGAACGCTTTACGAATTTCCCTGTTTTGCTTTGTTTGTACATAAGCACCAATTGTGTTCAACATTTTTTACCGAAAACATAGAAATAAGAAATATCTTCAAAATATTATCCTAAATAATGAATTCTAAAGCATTCGTTCTTCGATAGCTGCCTGTGTGGGTCACGATTTAAGAAAAAGGCCAAAAATTTTGACACTTTGCCGAGAAAATGAAATTTCCACAAGAACAATAACAAGTTATCTCCTCCAAAATCGCTTTAGTTAGATATTTTTTAGTCGACAATCTGTGTACGATATCTGTTTTGACGACAAAATAAAAATCAAAATAGGGGAACTTTGACTGGTGTTTTGACTTCACAAAAACTTTGGGGACAAACTCTGCTGGAAATAAAAGAACTTACGTTTCATTGCCACCTATATCAGTTTTTAATAAGCTCTTTTACTTCAAGGTACCGTTCTTTGATTTTACTTGCACAAGAGACTGACCTCAAATATCGCCCAATATTCTTTAACATGAAAGGAAAGAAGATATTCAGAAAATACAGTTACACTCGTAAATTTTCCAACAAGTATCACGTGTTCGTCGTCAGATTGAATTACAAGTGAGGGCTGGGAATGTCGCAGTAGAGGTGTTTGAGGGAGAGGTTACAACGGACGGGGGAGGGTAGAGGGGCTTGGGTGGAAGGGTTATGGTGAAATGACACCCGCGGCGAAAAGATGTACTAGTGAGGGGGTAGGTTTCAGCGTTTGGAATAAGGGCCAAATGTTTGGGAAAGGAGAGGGGGGGTGGTGGTTAAGAGTCAGAAAAAATTAACTTTACCGGGCACGGACAGCCTGTTGATGTTTCAGGCTGTGCCCAGATTATAAGACCATGCACAAAACCCTGTAAAGTGTGAGTCAAGCCCTACTTGCCTGTTTATACTAGCCGGATGCGAGTGCCAAGCTTCGAGGTATTCTCTCGCTTGTCGCGTATTGGCCATTGCGATTACGTGCGTGCCATTCCAATTGAAGCTGTGATCATATTCAAGTGCGCAAATACGAGTGATAAACGGTCCCGTAGTTGATCGGCTGACTCATGTTCCTTAATGCAAGTCTGAAGGCGTCGGCCTGTTTGGTTAATAAAAAGCGCAAGGGCAACCAGCACAAGGTATACGGTAAACGACGTTACTTAGTTGTTCTACGGATAAGGGGGTACTTTACTCTACACAGACTTGCGCGCGGTGATGATGCGGGCTTGTGGGCATCGGAGATTCCAAAGCGATTTAGTTGCCGACAGATGGTATCATATATTCCATTCATGTAGGGCAGAAAATAATTTTTTTGTGGCAATGTAACATCGTAAGGAGGGAGGTTTTGTGCTCGACCCCAACGTCTAGGGCAATTCTTGAAAAAACTGCTCAGATATCCATTGGCCCGAAGAAATGTGTACCAATATGTTTGTTCTTCCTTGAGCAAATGCTCATTACTGCAAAAACAATGGCCCCGTTGGAAAAGAGTGCAAACACAGCTTCTTTTATGAGCCGCAGGTTGGTTAGTTCTATAGTTAAGGATGATTTCTGAAGTGGAATCCTTTTTTAACATGACAATCTTTAGGCTGTCCGTTCCAAGTATTTATATTTTTTGATTTTCCTTAATATATTGAAAACATTTGGATGGTGTTAGTTAACAATGTTAAGTAGAAAACATGTTTTAGTCGGTGACCTTGATGAAGAGTCAAAAATGACTAATACTTTTCGGGTAATAAAACACATGTTGGTCTCCTGTAAGTTGATTGCTAATCTTAAGGGCACCACATGTGACATAAAGTAGGGCAAACATTTGCTCAATAAATAAATCGACCTCTTCTCGACTATAATCTTATATGTCGTACGTACGCAAACTTTAATTACATTGACGCAAAAGAAAATGTTCCCTTTTGTAAACAGATATAATTAAAATATTCCTGTCCTTCATGAATTTTCTTTTATAGTGCAACATTAACAAACAAAAAGCCTTGTTACACAGCATTTAATAACGTAGAAAACTCCTTGACTGGTTTTTGACTTCTTATTATTTCATTTACTGAGAAATTGTGCAATCTGTATTTACATTCACCAGTTATGCAGCTTTGCTCATGCGTCATGTTAAAATCTCATTTAAGTGATCCAAATCGTAAGTAAAGAGCTCAATTCCGGCCTTAATGCATTACATGGCAAGCGTCTGAGCATTATCATTAATTATGGGTGGATACCATGAACAATATTTGTTTGCTAGGTATTTGCTTTGTTCTGATTAACCTTTACTTGTGCACGTATCGATTGGACAGTTGCTTTGTTTTGATGTTCGTGGTTAAATGTCAACAAACCTACCGAAGCAATGGGGTGCACTGGTAAATAAATTGTTCCCAAGAATAAATATACCCTTGGAGTATAAGGTCACACCAGTTATCATAAGCTACGTTTAGGTAAATACTCCTTGAGCTGACATGTTAACGATCTTTTCTAGTCTATTCACTGGTAAAGAAAATAATTAAGAGCGTTATTGGTCAGAAATGTGTGAGCATATTCTACGCAAGTATTTTTGACAATGACTATCCAGCTTCCAGGTAATATGTGTCTGCGTGTATGATTTTTGGCTACACGCAACAATAATAATAACCATGTTTTGCTCAGCAAAATATTTAACACAGTAAGGGTATTTACCCTCACCATGAATGCATATCAAACAACGCTAAAATTCTAAAAAAATGTTCCCATTCTTAAGTTGAGAAGTCAAGTTTGGCAGCAAATCTTCCTCATACCAAAACATGTGCAAAACGGTACAGTTGAGAAGAGTTTATAACGATGGTATGATTACAATTAATCGGTTAAACGTCGCTCGCATGGCCAGGTCGGCATGTAGATGTTCTTGTCTTGGGGAGGAGAAGAGAGTGGGAGAAAGGAAATTGGGTAAGGATGCAAGCATTGATCACAGGTCAGATGCATCCAGTAATAATTATTACTATTTGCACGAAGTGAGCGTTTCTAACTGGAGAGCGGTGACAAAATGTGATCGACACTTCTCTTCGGACTCGGCCACGGAAGTGTCAGGGCTTGTGCCACCGTCTTCTGACAACACAGCAGTCGATTCTCCAGCCGTAAAGCCACCGCTTCAGCTGTTGCAAGCAGTCGCTGGTGCTGGGACTTAAAAAATAAGCTAGTGTCTGGTGGACAACCGGGAAGGCTTCGTTAGTGTTGACAAGATATGCGACAATAGAACTAGAGATCGATCACCTTTCACTTTTACTTAACCAGGCTAGTATGTGCTCACGTACCCTCTTTTCCAGGTGCCTTGTTGTTCGGCCGATGGTTCCTGCTCCACTGAAGCACAAGTGCAGTAATGATCACGCCGTGCATGTGACCTCTGATCAACCATCGCAACTTACCCTATTTTCGACACTCCCCCTCACCCCCCGTCTCCCATCAAATGAACCTCTTCACGCCGACTTCGCCATGCGGGCGACCTGTAAACGATTTATTGTAATTCAACTACTCTTTTCAACTCTGACCAACTGTACCGTGTTCATTATCCCTGCAGATGTTTTGCCCTGAAGAAAACAGGCTTAATTGCTTTTCATTGTATCATTGCCATTTCTTTTGTCCATGAACCCCAACCTCATCAAAAATTCCATTGCTCTGGTTATGTTGAGCATAATATGCAACATAAAGTTCGCATTCACCAACAAATGATCCCTCAACCCTATTTTTTTCTTTGGATTAAAGCGGATGATTATACTGGTAAGTTCTGATATAATGTCCACGTGATGTTCCATCTTTCGGTAATCCACTCAGTACTGATGAGCTTCTTATGCATTTTCCGAATTTTATTTTTCTGGTGGCCTTGTTCCCAGCCGTTCAAATACCCTTGCTCTGTAAAACAACATGTCCATAGCGTATGAGCTATATGTACATGGCATCCGAATATTGGGGCACGCAATCCACCGTCATACCAAATAAACCCGTCTTGACACACGACCCAAAGGTGGGAATGATTTATGCGGTGCAAGTCACTGACCATGCGTCAACTCTGTTTTGCAATACCAGATGAAAAGTTTCTCTGTAAACTGTCAGACTGACATCAATTGTACACTCCAATGGAGTATCTTCGTAATTGGTTGTGGATATAAAATCTGGGTGAAGTTAAACATACAATACACACTCAACATTTAAATAGGACATCCAAGACAGCATCAAATGCGATGTGGTCTTCGCATAGCGAGTTTTGACAAGTCCTATGCTGCCTATTTGTAATGTAAGGACGTGATCGCCTCACGTTTTGTAAAATGACATTGGTCAGGAAAATTGATCATGGTATTCTCTCGTAAATGTAAACAAAGGGTATGCATTACCTCTTTTTTTATTCAATTCATGTTTTAATGAAAAAGGTCAACGTACATCATTCTTAAGTCCTCAAGTATCTAAAAATAATCTCCTTGACGTGTTCAGTCGGCGTAATTTTTAAGAAGCCGGCTTAACTACCATAAGCAAAAAAAAATACTGAAACATTGATGAAATTACAAAATATTCAAGTTATTTTAAATAAAATTAAAATAAGGAGAGCATGCCAAAATCCTTGCAAGAGGTGACAACCGCGTGAGCCACAAGCTGCTCGACTAATGGTTCTCAGCCCCCCAGTACTTCAACAAACGCAACGATTTGGTGTTCCCATACGGTGTACAGAGGCATTTTCTGAGCACAAGAATCAGTCATGAGAGAAGGACCAGGCGCAAATAAAACTCTGACAAGCAAACTGTGGCGATTAATGAGCCATCACCGCACCAATTAAGTCCTCAATCGGTGGTTACGGGAACAAACAATTGTAGTGCGCATGTGGATGACCGCTACCAACTATAACTTCCATGCACTCGATGCATGTATCACGCTTTTCTGCGCATGTCTCCAACTTTCCTTCAATAACTTTTGATTAAGGATTCTCGACAGAATTCAGAACGTCAGAAAAATAAAATTATTGTTCCAGTAATCGCATTTTATTCTTCTGTGCATGCTTAATCTTGATTGTCCTCGGTATTTCTTGTTTATGCTGTATACTATGCGCTTAGGACTCAAAAACGTAATTAAACAATTGAATTGTAAACCGAGAAACTTCCATGCAAGAAACGCCTGTCACAAGGTATTGTCCCCGGCACATTAAACGACATCAGCGATTGCAAGCATCACTACAGTTGTATGTTCTTCTAGTTTGGCCAGTAGTTATAACGCCCAATTGTTCGTTTTGCATACAAAAACCACAAGTTAAAAATATGGACATTAAACGTCAAATATAACCCTGGGTGCCATAGTGAAGCGATTCACTCGCACTTCCGTGAAAATGTTTTTACTCTTGTTTGCGATACAGCATGAGCAAAGTCGGCATAAACTGTTTGACGGACATCAATTCAGCATTAACATGAATTAAAATCATCATCGGTTCGAGTTTAAGCTCTAGGAGGATGTCAGATAACCTTTCTGCGAGACGCAGCTTGGCAAAAAGCAGCCTTAATTGCCACGTCTTCTTTCTCAATCTGCGTTTAGGACACTTATTATCAACAAGGTCCATGCATTTTACCCACACGCTATCAGTGTTTAACACATGGATGTTATGGGCTCATATTGTGCAAAATGACAGTCTTTGGGGAAACTTAAAATGCTATTCTTCCGTATATATAAACTCCATATGTGCATTGGCTGTCCATAATTAATTGTTTTCGTTAAATATTATTGAAGATGAAAACGGTCAACGTACGTTAATACTTTATACCGCTATTACTTTCGAATTATCAAGAATCTAAAAATACCCTGTCAATGCTGCAAAGCTTTACTCTGCCTGTTTTAGTAAAATAAGGCAAATAAAAATATTAAATAGTTGAGGGAAGAATAGAAAATGCGATGTGGTGCAAATTATGAGCTCACGTCAAGTCTTTATTTCCCTCAGGATCCCTTTTAATCAATGAAATAAACAGTCCCTGAGATAGTGCTATCGAAGCGTTCATTGACATTGCCTAATTATTCCGTCTAAACTGCTAAAATATGCAAGGTCAACCAGTTCTCCATGAGTAAGCTGATGCCCAAAAACGGGTCATAATCCGTCTGAATTTAGCACAATGTGGACGGGCATTTGTTTGAATTTTATAATACTATGCTTGCGGAATGTGTTAGACTTGGTGGACTCAGCAGTAAAATGACTTAAATGTGACTAAACGTAGGCATGTCAGGGCTGGTATTGAAGCTCAGCCAATTAAAATGTCGGCTGCAGGAAATTCTCGCACTTGCAGCCACTAATTGTCATTTTTAGATTTCGATAAAATGAAAACATTTTTGCAGTCAGAGGTCAATCAGTAGCCTCAACCTGAAATTATAATATGCCATATTTACCTGCTCAAAACTCAGGATAATTACCCACACTTGCCGGTATGCTTAGTAAATGCTCCAATTGACTCATATGCTAAAGTAAATTTACTTTTAGCTTTCTATTATGGTAAGTAAATACGGATTGCTAAGTTCTTTAGTCTGGGTACGTGCAGTTATTTCGAGGAATCTTTTCTAAATGGCGCAGTGATTTCCTAACTATGCAACAGCCATGACAAGAAAGATCTGCATTAAGACGAGAAACTAATCCGAAATGCCGACATTTGCATAAGATTGATAATTGCAAGCAATCCGATAGGAAACCATGCAATAATACTGAAGAATTATATTGAAACAACTAAACATAATGATCTACTTAAAATAACGTAAATAGTACAAACTGCTTGTTAATAATAACAATATATTCTTATTGATTGTAAATTTCTGCGGAAGGAAAGCAATAGCTACGGATTATTAAAAAAATTAATGTTAATACACAAAAAATAATCAGGAATTCATGTAAAGCGAACGAACATTTTCGATATCTTCATTATCAGGCAATTGAGTTATATAAGGGAGGGTAGAGGTAAAGAAAGTTTTCGGCGAGAAAAAAAGTGTACAAATCATTCGACACAACGGTTGACCCTTCCGAATGTGTTAATTACCCAGTGGAATTCCTGAACAATTTGGAAATATCTGGTGCTCCATCACACAAACTGGTTCTGAAGGTTGGTGCACCAATAATGCTGATGATATATCTCGATGCACCATGGCTATGCAATGGCACTAGGCCAACTGTGAAGTGGCTGATGTTTATATCTTCTGCATTCCTATAGTGCCATCTGATACTCCATTTAATTTCCAATGTCTTTTATATCCAGTGAAGGTTTGCTTTGCCAACCTTATCAACAAGTCCCAAGGGCAAACCTTCAAGGTGGCTGGAGTTCACCTGGACGAATCGTGCTTTTCGCACGGTCAACTCTACTTTGTGATATCTCGAGTTGGCTCCGAAAACAATTTGTTCGTCTTGGCACCTAACGGGCTTACGAGAAATGCTGTTTATCCAGAAGCGGTAGTGTGATGAATCTACCTTCGATTTCCTTAAGGTACGTATTAATACCTTCGTGTGTCGCTCAAAAGTTTCCTTATTGTTTCCTGCCGTTCAGTTTTCCTCGCTAACGTATCTTATCACTACTGTTTTAATTTTCTTGACTTTTCCTTTCAGTCTTTGAAAACTCCACTCCTGCATGGCACCTCCCTTCCAGTCTCTCCATAATCAAGTATTTCTCATTATTTTTGAATTTGTTGAAAAACAAATTCTTTATTCTTTCAAAAGCTGTCCTTCAGCTTACCTGGTGCTTGAACTTGACCCTCATCGACACATGGACACTTTGCATCTGCAGTTGATGTCAGCAGTCTTTCGAGATATCGTTTCTGAACTTCAACCATAGATCATACGGGCAGGTCAACTCGCAAATCCAAGTCAACAAAGCAAATAGTCGTCGCAATTGATACGGAGGGTTAGTAACAACAGCTTCAGCAATTGAATTCTCCCATTGATTGTCATCTTGAAGCATACCTCGCATCGTGCAGGCTTCCCTGTAGGTTGAACACAAAAGACCATCAATCGTTCTAAGATCTTCGAACGACGTTGGTCCTCTCACTTCATGAAGTAGCATTCTTAAGCAGAAGCATTTTCGGTGAGATGGGTGAACAGTGTAGATTCATACCATTTTAACACTGTATTTGATGCCCGGATGTCCCTCAACTGAAAACCCGAACTTTCGCCAGGTCTACTGGCTTTGCTTTCGAGGGGACCTGAATATACAAAAGCAGCTGGGTAAATTAATCATGCTGGCGCTATTTGAAGAACGCAGTTAAGGTCGTATCTTTGGGATTCTGAGGTTGGTCCAAGAGGAATCCTTCCGTAAATAAATGCGGTGGCCATTTTCTTGGTGGACGCTTAAGTGTTCAATGGCCGGAAAAAGTTTATGGATATCATAACCAAAGATTCTCCAGAATGCTTCATTACTGCTGATGTATCTCCCCATTTAATATCGGGTAATCTCATCGTTTCTGTTGCGGAGGTTGAGTGAGTACATGACAGCATCGGAACCTTTGTTGATGTATTTGTACACGTACCTGATGGACTTCGCAGAGTTGCAAAACTCAACATTTATATGAGCGTTAAATACTTTTGACAGAAGTGGACAGTACGGCACGATCCAAAGGTTATCAATTACCACACAACCAATTCGCCATTAATTCAAAACAGCTTTGAAACCGCCAAGCTCAGGTCGTCTTCTTCTGTAAAGAGGGTAACCATCTCCATCAGCCTGAGTGACATCAAGGTATCGCTTAGGGTATTTCTTGATACATTTTTCATCCTTCATACAAGGCCTGTTGGGATTTATCTGACCGCATTGACAATGCACCATCTGAATTTCGACCTTTTTAAACAGATCTGGGTCAACGGATCAGTCAGAAAATTCGACACACATGAATTTGTCAATATCCACAGAGTGTAATTTTACTTTTAGCCAGACAAAAATGTGAGCGTGGGGCAATTTCCTCTTCTGCCACTCTAAAGTGTGCATATGGCACTGAACGTCACCAAAAATTTTGAATTTTGTGATGAGTGCCATCATGGCTTTTAATTTAAGATAAAATACCTTCGCGGACAAGTCATGTCGATCTTTTGGCATTTGACCGGGGAGTAGCTCATCGGCAATTTCAGGCCATGATGGGTGGCAAGTACACGTAATGAATAGATCCGAGTGCCCAAAATGTCTAAAGTAAACCAATGCACCTTGAGTTTTCTCATACATATAGCGAGGTGGCCCAGTGTGGCTTGATGGTTAGATTAAAAGTTGACCGCGACCAGCATTATTTCTATCGTCACTAAGCACATTGTTTCTTAGGTGGATGTAGTTGTCCATGCGAAGTTTCTTCTGTTGTGTGCGAAAATAACAAAGACGTTCTGCTTCTATTTTGGCAAACATATCAACAACACATTGAAAAAATAACGTTTTGGATAGACTGTGGAGACTGTAAGTTCGGTCTCAGATCATTAACTGATATGAGTAGAAACTTAAGGACTGTCTGTTTTATTGGTGCCAATTTTTAAGTCGTTTATGGATATCAAAATCAAAGATTCTCCAAAACGCTTCATTGTGCCGATGTATCTGCCCATATCATCCTGGGTAATATCATCATTGTTGTTACGGTGTTGAGGGAATACAGTGCAATTGTATTGGCTGCGGTACATTCATCTGGCAACCTCAGGGACAATTTTGAAGTTTCTGTGAGCAGTTTGCCACCAGGAAGTATTGTCGCTGGTAAACCAGGCGATGCAACAGCCAAAACAATTCTGCTTCCTTTGCACAGCTCAGCCCAATCAACTAAGTGACGAAAGTTTTTTAGTTCACCCAGGCGTATCCACAAAGAAAACGTGGTCGCCATTGCGGTGATTGTAGACGTCATTTGGAAAAATCGTGTTTTTCCCACAGTACTCCGCTTTGCGATATCTCGAGTTGGCTGGAATAGGAAATTGTACGGCTTGGCTCCTAATGGGGTTACACGAAATGTTGTTTATCCGGAAGCATACGTTTGCCGACTTTACATTCCATTACCTTAATGTTCGCATTATTCACTTTCGTGTGAATATACCTCATGTACCTCTGCAGTCGCTCAGAATGCTGCCCCATTGTTTCGTGCCGTACCGTTTTACCCGTACACGACCTTTTCATTACTTTTTTAATGTACGTGACTTTCTCTTTTGGTGGTGAAAAACTCTACTGTTATATGGTTCTTCCCCTTATAGTCTCCCCATAATGGAGTTTTGCTCATTATTATTGAGGTTGCCTCATAATTTTACTTATTCTTCCAAAATGTTGGTCTACTCACCGTTAAAAAATCCTGCTCTTCTCGCGCGGTAACTACCCCTTTGCGCCGCAAACATACTTATTTACTTTTATTTAAATATTTGCTAAGTTTTTTTTAGAGGCTAAAAATGACACTCCTTGGGAAACCAAACTAACAGTTTTCCAAATTAACTTGTGGTTCTTTACTATTCCTTCCCTATCCTTCGTTCTGCTGAACAGGGCTCTTCCACGTGGCGTTAAGATATCGAGAGGATCAGATTCTAGTCTAAATTGGATACCAGAGAAATGTAGTTTGGGTTACTTCTATATTTTAACAATTCTAAAATCACTACCCTTGCCCACATTTTCAGATATTTTCAGTTTTACCAAGCTCTGTCCCACAATAATTTGTTCTTGTCGATTTTCATAGAGAAACCTCTTAATGAAGATACACTGCGATACTTTTAACGATAATTAATGTTTTAGAAAACTTTTTTATTTTGCAGGGCAGTCATACTACTTTTATTAAAGTGTTCCCATGAGCAGCAAAATACACTTTGAGCAAAAATAACGTCAACAAAAACAGTTTGCTTCTGTTTCTCCCAGTATTATTAATGCAAAGTTTTATAACGCGTCTATGATTTAAAAAATCATTAAGCTGTGTAATAAGCTGACAAATCAGTTTAAGTACTACAATTTCGAATATAATGTCAAAGGAGGAATATAGGATTCTGTGAAAATGTTTATTTATCTTACAATAAATGAGACATTCTTGATCAAAATGACGTAAGTCATATTTCACATTATATTTGACTCTTTTCTTACAAAAGATCACGAAATTTCGTCACAATTTTAGGCCTGCAAATGCACGCTGTTGTAGCACAATATATAAAAAGACCTCAATGTAATAATACATGTTTGTGTGCTTGCGTACGAAGATACGCGTAGGCATAAAAAGATGAAAATATATCACAACAGGATGTATCTTATTCAGTTTAGTTTATTATGTTTATTTGGTGAGGATACTAGGCAATGCCGTTGAAAACCCTATTCATTATGTGTACAGCACCTATACAAATTTACAACTAATAGCATAGTATTGGCAAACAGTGAGTAGCATTGTTTTTGTTACAATACGTGCCTGGTTTTTGGAGTTCAGACTTGGAGAACGGAGAGGGGACGCATGTAATTATCCAAGCGTTGTTTGTACAGTTGAAGGGAAGTTGCCTCCACGACTGACTGTGGAAGGTTGTTCCACTGTTGTATGACACGTTGCGTGACGAATTCAGAGCGGAGGTTTAGCTTGGACATTTTCGTGCGCAGCTTCATTGTGTGCCCACGGAAATGAGGCGAAAGGTGCCATTGAAATATGTCTTCAAAGCGTAATCCTTTCTCAAGACCGTTTCTAATCTCGTCAACTAGGATTAGATCCCCTCTTTGTTGCCCGTAATGCAAAGGGAATACATTTAGGCATGCCAGTCTATCTTTGTAAGTGTGTTTCCTTAGAGCTCTTGCTAGCTGTGTTGCCCGACGCTGCACTTCCTTCAGACATGCTGTGTCCTTTGCTAGCCATGGTCACCACGCCTGTATGCCATAATCTAGGTGTGGTCGAACACATGTGCCGTAAACTCTGCCAAATATATCATAATCGAAGACTTGAAACGCCCTTTTGAAAGCATGCAGCTCTCTCGCGGCTTTATTTGCAGCTTTAAGAGATTTAACTGAGGGCTTCAGATTACTCTGTATCCAAATGCCGAGATCTTTTTGCGTAGATGCTACGGATATTTGCATGTTTTTCAGGTGATACGTCCTGCTGCTTTGGGGGATAGGGGAGTTTGTTAGACGCAAGTGGAGGACGGCACACTTTCGCACATGGAAATCTAGCAGCCATCTCTCGGATCGGGTCTGCAATTTGCAAAAACAACTTCCCATTTATTGACGCTAAGTGAATATCCCACTCACTATGCGCAATAACAAGGGATAACATAATTGGCCTTACATAAATAACATGAAAGACCAAAGGAATATTTAATACACAGTCCAAAAATCAATTAAAGAAAACAAATTGTCTGGTTTAACATTAAAACTGGGCTTACACAAAATGAATGATTTATTCCTTCACACAATTAATTCTACTTGCCGTAATTTTGAAACAAATTAGCGAAAATAGAGACCACTTCATACTTCAAATATACGCTCACATTAAAAATAAACCCACTCCTATTTAACAAATTTTTTCTTTCAACTCACCCTGAAACCAACATTAGCCTAGGAAACTGGGCAATATTAGAGTTGTCCAGCTGTGGATTCGTTTTTCGTCTAATACTATATCCTGGGTGATTTTTGTCAGCAAAATGCGCTTTGCTGACTTGGTTCGCTAACAAAGTAACGAAGAACAGACAGCAAAAACACTTGAGCTTTCCTAAAAGATTCCAGGAAAGCTGCCTGAAGGGATGGAACGCTAAACGAACCACAAAATATTCAGTCAACACAAATAAGCTCCCGTTTTTAGAAAAGATATGCGCTGTGAGCCAATATATGCAGCATCTTTGTTACAGACTATAGGATAAAAATAGCTTAATGTCCATGCTTTCAGCGGAAATACATGTGACCTCGGAAACCAACGGTCACTTGGCATCCTTGAAAACACCAATAACGACAACTTCTGTTCCAGACGCTACCTCCCACAACAGCACACAAGTATCAACGACGCAAGAAATATCACAAAGTGCAACCGGTAAGCCTTTATGATATACTTAAAGTACCACTGAGACGAATATCAATAAAAACATGTAGTCATCTAGTTGGATTACGTGTCTATGCGCGAAATTGAATAATCAGCCAATCGGGATATCTCGATATCAAATGAGATTCTGTCATCCCTCTACCTTTTATGCCTGCATTTCATGGGCTTTACCCTTTCATGTGTGGATCTAATACATTTTCTGGATCCGATAACTTATTAACTTAAACCTCTTCTGGACAGATGAGTGGCCTGTGCGAGATAAGAACCCACAACAATCGAATAAATTATTAACAAAATCAAGTATTATTCTGACTCAAACTCTCCTGTGGCTATCACTTAGTAATTATTCCCGACATCATCTGAATCCTCACCAAATACAATAAGTGTTCGCATGCTCACAATATCTTACTCTTCTCTTAATTCTTCCGAGCAGTAGGTATGCTACCATTTTATTTTGGAAGCCCGCACGGAGACCTTATTTTTAGGGCGACCTCATGTCTCATTTATTGGTCCTCATAAACAGATGACACACATGTAAGTTCTACTTGACGTTAAACTGAAAAAAATAAGCGAAATTAGCGTCACTTCAGACTTTAATATATGCCTATTTTAAAAATAAACTCGCTCCTCTTTAACATTGGCTGCAACCAATGCTTTCTTTCAACTCATACTAAAACCAACATTTTTCCAAGAAACTGGGCAGTATTAGAGTTGTCCAGCTATGGATTTATTTCTCGTCTAATAAAAGATCCGCGCTGAGTTTTTTTCAGCAAAATTCGCTTTGCTGACTTGGTTTGCTAACAAATTAATGTATAGAAGTCAGCAAAAGCACATGAGCTTTCCTAAAAGACTGCGTTGAAGGAGCCTGAGGGTATGAAACGTTTGACAAACAGAAAACTATTCAGTCAACCCAAATGATATCCCGTTTATTAAAAGATATACACTGTGAGCCAATATATGCAGCATCTTTGTTACAGACTATAGGATAAAGTGAGCTTAATTTCCATGTTTTCAGTGGAAACAAATGTGACCGCGTAAACCAACTGGATTTCGGCAACCTCGCAAACACAAATAAGGACGACTTCTGTTCCAGTAGTAACTTCCCCCAAGAGCACACAAGCATCAACGACGCAAGAAAGCTTACAGAGCGCAACAAGTATGACTATATGATATACTTCAAGAACTTCTGAAACGAAAATTAATAAATAACTGTAGTCATCTAGTCGTATTCGGTCCTTATGTGCCTAACAGCATAATCAGTCGATTGGGATATTTCGATATCCAATCGGATTCCTGTAATTGTGAAACAAATGAGCAAACACAGTGACCACTCCAAACGTCAAATATAAGTTTACTTTAAAAATGAACCCGCTCCTATTTAACAATGGTTGCAACAAATGCTTTCTTTCAACTCACCTTGCAACCAATATTTACCCAAGAAACTGGGCGGTAGTAGAGTTGTCAAGCTACTGATTCATTTCTTGTCTAATTAAATATCCGCGGTGAGTTTTATCAGCAATGGGCACTTTGATATATTGCATGTTCTGTTGAATCATTATTAATAAATAACCGTGATCATTTGTTTTGATTATCTTATTATGCCCATAACCGCATAATCAGTGTTTCGAGTTATTTTGGTTTTTAATCTGATTGTGTCATCCGTGTTTCTTTTTTGTGCACATTTCCTGTACTTGCTAGGTCGTTGAAATATTAGCTTTTGTTGTAGTTATATTGACGACCTTTGTTGATCTTATTATTGAGTTCTGAAAATGTGTATACTTTTGGCTGTTTCCTGAATTTTGACCTCTTTTTCTTATGTTAACGACCGCAGGGAGATGAAACGTTCTCTAGCTTTTGTTATCAAGCGAACGCTTTAGCGATTATTTTAAGTAAAATATATTTTAATGTGCACAATCACTTCTATTATCCGGCTGTTTTTAGTTATCTTAATCGGTTATGGTCACGAATGTTAACGGTGGCAAAGGCCGCAAAAGCTCAGTATTTTTAATTGTTAGGATAATTCATGTCGGTTTGTGTTTATTGGATAAGGCTGAATGGCAAACTTAAAGTAAGGCCGCAATGGCCATTATGACACTCCCTCTCTTTTGCTCTAACATTCAGGTACGAGCGCACGCCTATGGTCGGAAGCATGCAACAAAACCCTAATCTCATCAACTAAGCATTGACTCTGGGCTGATTACTGGCTGTTGTTATGCTTAGACACTCAATAAATATCCCATGCAAAACCGGGATATATAATGCGTTCAGTAAATGCTTACTATTTATCCCAATATTCTTTCGGAGTTCAGTCCAGTCTCCGAGATTTACAACCTCACAAACACCTGCAATGACAACGATTGGGCCAAATACCAACATCAAAGAACAAAAGAAAAGCATCAATCAGAAGTTTCACAATCAAAAATGGCATCAGTTAGTGTTTTTGACGGCATTACCTTTCACATTTTATTTTTCATATGTTTTCCGTGTTGGGTGGGTTCCGTTTTTAGCAGCATACGCTCTATCGGGTGGGAGTTGGGGAAGTGCGTTTAAAAGTGACGTTTGGTCAAACCGCATGCGTTGTGCGGCATTTGCTTTCGAGCATATCCGTTTCAGGCATTGATTGATTATTTCTGGCGCTAGTTATCGGATTATATTTGCAGATATTAGATGGGATGTCTTCACCTTTCATAAAAGTGAAACGGAGTTTATAAGGAGTAGTATTAAGGTCTCCGTAACTATCCATTTATATTCATATGAGGAGAATAGTACATGTGTCAATTGTTTTCTTTGCATATTTTCCCCTATTCTGAAATACAATTATCTCTGTACAATTATGATGACCTGTGCTGACTGCCGGCATTTTATGTCCGTATTTATGACGTTTTTGTTGTTCATGTATTGACAAACGATACTTCAGTATACTTAAAAATTAAAAAGCTGCGAGAAAACTGAAACGAAACAAAATAAGTTTAATATCAGTTCAATATGATTATAACAATTAATGATCAAACTGCAGTCATATATGCTGCATCCACGGTCTTTTCTTTGCATGCTCAATCCGGATTAATTTTCGCTTTATGTGTCAGAATGAATGGATATAATATTTACAGGTTTGACGTGTGGGTAAACTTATGTCGATATAGTTAGATTATCGATACAATTTTGGTCAATCTTGTATAGCAATCGAGTAGGGTCTTCATTTTAATGCCGCTCTTTCTATCATCGTACAGGTATTTAATCATTACTCTAAAATGAAATATTTCTAGACATCATTCACAAATTGTCTAACAAGTATGGATTAATAAACCCTCCACAAACCTGCATTGTTATATGATTTTTCAAATTCTCCTGCCTCCTTTTCCATATATTTAGCGTTGGTACTTTAACCAGACATTTGTTTCTGATTTGTCTTTTTCAATTTACCTTTCAGTGCATTATTTTGGTAAGCAAACACTTATGACCCAATTTTATGTCTAGCTTCGTATATATGTTAAAATTGACTGGTGCTTCTACTCAGGTATGTTAAGTCCTGTTTGCTCGCTAGTACTGTAAAAAAGCATTGGATGAGGATAAAAACATAATTTTCCTAAGGTACCATTTAATTAAATAATTGACTGAATAAGAGATAGGGGTTTTATTCAGACATAAGAAACACCATAATTCCGATTATATTAATGCACTGAATAGCACAGGATAAATACAGTGCCCCGAAATATATAGGAGGCCACAGGATCCACAAGAAGGCTTGTTAACATAAATTCATTAGCAAAACTTGTACGCCTGACAGTATGCTAATGCAAGCGAACATCTGTGTCCCAAAAAGCGTGGCTGAGTCTCGTCGATTGAGCCGCAACTTGAGAACTGGTTTCATTTCGCCGCACTGCAGTCGCGTGTACGACAATGCGCGTCCTTAGTAGTCTGCCAGTTTTACCAACATAGTTGCTTTCACCGCAACTGCACCAGATCCTGTAGACGAGACCCAGATATTTTTTGCCATGGCAGTGGGACTGTTGGCTTCATTATCTGACGCCTTGTGGTTGCCTCCGGCCTGTGTTCGACTCCAACTCCAAGTGGTGCAAGAAGGCGGCCGACTGCTTCCGATACGTTTTTGACATACGGGATAAAACGCAAAATATTGGGGTAAGCGCACTTTTTTGGCCAGCTCGTTTGCGCTAGCACCGGTTGACGAAGTTGCTGGGGTAGCCATTTTCTCTGAACACCCGTCGGAGGTATTCTACCTCGGCAACTTTGTCTTCTTCTTCGCTGCAGTGCGTCTCAACACGCCGATAGAGTGTTTTTACGCAACTGCGTTTGTGGCTGATTGGGTGGTTGCTGTTGTTATTCAGTACTTGCATCGTGATTCCTAAATACTTTAGTCTTCAGACCACCAAAATATTTTCGACACAAGAGGACATCAATCAAAGACAGCTGGTTGTTCTCTTCTTCCTCCATCGTAAATTGGATGTCCGGGAAGATACTGTTGAGACGTTCCTTGAACGTGAGCACCTGATCCCGTCTGATGACGATGATGGTGTCATTCACATACCGAGCCCAGAATTTCGGTTTGTGGTGTTGGAAAAGCAGCAACTCCAGCCGCTGCATGACCTCCTCGGCTATGAGTCCAGAAATCGGTGAACCCATTTGTGTCCACTTCACCTGCTCGTAGATCATTCCATCAAACGTGAAGAACGTCCTGAGACAGAACTTCAGGAGCTGTAGGATTTTCGCGAATCCCAGGCGAATCTCCATCTCATTGTATTTGTTTCCTAGGCGTAGTTTGACCGATTCGATTGCCAGATCCTGAGAGGTAGAAGTAAAAAGAGACGTGACATCGAAGGAAACCATGATATCACTTGGCAAGAGACTTACCCCTTTAAGTTTCTTCAAGAACTTCGTTGACGAGCGGACCGTGGTTTCCAAATCAGTGGTCAGAAATTTGAGACGCCGAAACAGCCACTTTTCTAGCCCGTACGTTGGAGTCCCTCTTAGTGATACGATGGGTCGGAGAGGAACACCGTCCTTATGCACCTTGGAGAGACCATAGAAACGGGCCAAGGCCGTTTCTTGTGACTCACCATGCGTCGGTCGGACGGCGTTATTGCACCCGAGTTCTCTACAGCCAACAGGGTTAAATATATTTCACGTGTCAGC
>JAYGXS010000009.1:3896355-3926611 GCA_036362985.1 Ligula intestinalis
GAAGAAGAAGAAGAAGATTTGATCGCTGGGACAATATGTTAAGTCGCCTGAAGTTTCGGTATTCCTCGTGGATTCGTCATCAGAGACATGAGAAGCAGAAAGGTTAAGTATGCACAGTCGTTTGCTGTATTTATAGGACACAGTCATTACTGAAAGCCTACAGCACTAATTAACGTTAATTGCCTTCGTGTGCGTGGTTTGCTTGTTCGACGTCACGCGGGCTCTGACGTTTTGCACTTTTGTCACGGGCAGTGAGCTCGGGCATGTCGATTGCTCGGCCGTCTGGCTCCCCGGTGTTGGCGTACGATGATGCGGTGGCCTGCCCATTCCTCAAGTGACGGCTTGCTTTGGCCAAATTGAATTTAAGAATTAAATATGTTTTGGGCAAATCTTTGCACGTGTTGATGGATTGAGGGCCCGTGGACCATGACTCAAGTAGTTCTTGGCTCACCCGATAGTCACCTCTTGCGAGAATTTCGGCCTCATCAAATTTGAAGGTGTAGCCGGGTTTCGTTGAATAAGTTGCTTCTTGAGAATTGACATAATTTCGCCGCACTGCAGCCGCGTGTTTGGCAATTCGCTTCCTGTGAAGTCTGCCACAGTTGCTTTGACCGCAACTGCAGCATATTCTCTAGACGCAGTCCAAGCACAAGAAGACAATGAACGTTAATTGTCGCTGTATGGATGCAGTTATTACTGTGCCCTAAAAATATTACAAACGTCTGTGCATACTTAGCGTTTCTGCTACTTATGTCTCTGATGTCGAATCCATGAAGGATATCAAAACGTCAGGGCTGAGAGTGTTCAGTTAAATCAAGTGCTGAATTCTTTGAAATCGACAGCACCCCATTGTGCAAGTTCTCTGTCCAAAAGATGCGTGTCTTACCTGTCTGACATTTAGGTTGTGTGAGGTATTTTGTAGATGCTTTTTAGGACAATAATGTTGCTTCACATGATGGACCTGGTGAACTCAGTAGTTTGTGGTTTATAGTCCGGATATATTCGCTGTCATGTGACATGGCCCACAAATGCTGGGGCGTCTCGTTAATCAGTTGATGAGAAGGTCTGTTGCAGTGAAGTCTTACTTTTCCTGTCACTGAGGCGACTGTGAATTTTGATTTTGATATCAAACTAAATACTTCACAGTCGCCATTTAAAATATAATTTCGATGACTAAAGCTATGCCACAAGTAAATTATCATTTTGAATTTTCCCTGTCATCTTCCTTCACTCATTCCATGCACTTAAAGGTTATTGAACGGTCCACATTGCTTATTTGCCATGGTTAATTTACCTTTTAGTTTATCGGTCTGCTAAGATAAGACGTTCAGATGACGTTGTTGTTTAAATTGACAGTTCTATGTGAATTGACTCTTGTCTCTGCGAGGGTATTGGAATACTGCCTGATTGGTAGCTGTTTTAGTTAATAAGGTTTGCTAAATGCGAAAGAGTTAGTGGAGTCAGTATTATGCTGTTGATTTGGACAGGTTGATTGAGATTTGTGTGATACAACTCCCAGCGGCCTTGCCTAGACTCGAAATCCAATCGATTAACATGTTGGCTGTACTATTGATCTAAAAATTATTGGCTTTAATCCACCGAGGCCACAAATTTGTTTTCATATTCCGTTAAATAAAATATTTTGCAGTGCAAATTGGCTATTCGTTTTACTTTTATGGATGAGTTTATGTTCCTCAATCCCACATTCTGTTGCTGGATTTGTATCTTACCCTTCACTTATTATATTCGTATTTCATGTGCCTGTACGGTTACCAGGCACGTCACGTTGTATAGGTTTCAAGTTGTTTCTAGTTTTTAGCACACAACTTTGGTCAGTAAAGTCGTGATACTGAATTTAGTGTCTTACTTAGCAAATATGCCAACCCTAACTTTTACGTATGCAGGGTAATTTTGAGAATTGCTTTTTGTTGGTCCAATAGAAAGGGACTAGGTTAGGTGAGAAAATGTGAATAACATATTGAAATCAGTCGTCTATAGACGGAAAAGAAACACAAGGAAGCAGCCGAAACATTTACTCTCGAGAATATACTGCTGTTTCCGAAAAAAAGAAACAATTATTTATCTAAATACGTTAACAAAAGGTATGTTATTCAAGGTCAGGGACTCTAAGACCACTATTTTAAATAAAGTTTCCGATGAAAGTGTCTAACCGGCTTTCAGTTATTAAATTCAATTTTTTAGGTCGAACATAGCAAAATGTAAATTTTGGAACGTTATCCGCTTCATTTTGGCACATTTAACTGCGAAACGAGATTGATTAAATGCCGTCTTAGCCTCTGCTTGTCCGATCGATAATACCATTTCGCATCTGGAATTTGCATTGTATGACGTAAAGGGTTGTAAACACCTTCATAGTCTTAGACTATACCGAACTAAAAGGCTTTGAAAACTCTGAGTTTGCTTAATGTGGCTAGTTAAGGCGATTGCGACATAGCGACCATAGTATTTTAACTTATGGATTTGATCGGCGTGTTCAAATTTATCTAGCCTGTCCGTGAATATATTGGCCAAGGGGGACGCTCAAGGTGAGCCCAAAGCAATGCTTAATTTACAGCTGTTTGTCAGAAAGGAACTGTAAACAATGATTTCTTTCCTCTATCGCATTGGATGCTCAAACCTAACACAAAATCACTTCCAGAACGTGATTTTATATTTTTCAGCATAGCTTCCTACTTAAGACGGGACAGTAGGAACATTTTTTAATGTTTGATATGGTTACGTAGGTGCGCGCATTGTGCGTGGTCCCAAAGGTCCAAGCAATAATCGATTTCTGCTTGCCAGACGGGAACTGGTGCTAATAGCTTGAGGACTGTGATAAGGGGCGATTCGAACAGAATTGGCTGGCCTGTGGTTAGGTAGTATGCGGTAACTTCGCAACTGACTGGGTTCGAATAGCTGCCTCCCCCGAAACAAAGGGATCTCTCAGGCGAGTAACTTTTCGTCCCGATAAAGTGAGCTTATCTGTTTGTACTGACCATAACTTAAGATACAATAATATTGACTTTTTATCTTTGTGATTATTCTCCAACTAAAAAAAGGTATCCAGGAGACTGTGATCACCAATGTTTTAGTCCGATGCTTTTGATGAATTATGGTTTTTTAATAGTGTATGCATATTTTTAGTATTCACAGGGACCAGCGCTAATGTGCCAACCTCAAAAGTACGTTATTATTTGTTATTTTTCCAGCAAAATATAAATGTTCATGAAAATTAATTGCCTATGACCCAAAACCAAATTCGTATGATAAAAGCTGAGACGCAATTTACAGGACTCGTTTACTTTGGTTGGCAATATTCACTTTCTAGCAGAATAGTTATCGGCTTTGTAGCACCACCATCGTTTTAAGGCCAATTATTAGTCGGATTGTGTTAAATAGGTTGACATATTGTGTTGAGTGAGAGCAGGATCCGGTGGCAGGACGAGTGCTGCTGAGCATTCATCGTATTCCACCATGATAGCAAGCCACTTTTAGCATGCGTTTTCCAAGGGCCCCTTATCTAGCCAAATCTAACATGAGAAACACACATTAGGTTCCAGGACATGAGACCAGTAGACCCACTGCCACGACAGGAAACGGCTGAAGTCGTTTACCGAATCTGGTGCAGATGTGGACAAAGCAAATTCGTCGGAGAAACCGGATGATAAATACAGACGCGAATGGCCGAGCATACAGTAGCGATGAGGAAGAAAGACGCTAACTCCCGGCTTGCAGCTCACTCAAAGGGACCTGGCTGCTTGAGTCATGCTTGTCAGGCCCCAGTCTATCAACAGGCGCAATGATTTGGCATTTTTTAAGGGCATACTGAGACATTGCCCAAGCAATATAATTAGTTTTTCGGGAAATGCCGGGCGGGTGATCGCTTCGAATTATAAAATACCCAGAGGTGCATGTTTCGCGCCTATCTGTGCAGGAATCAGCCTATTGTACCTTTGCCTATGCTTTACGGTTCCTGGCGGATTCTGAAACGTCAGGACAATAAACATGTTGGTCTAGTGGACAAAACTCCTTTTTTGGAAGTGCTTTTTGAAACTCGCACATTCATTTCTACTGGCAACTGGGAATGTAAAGACATCTTAGATGACTATGATACTCCAATATTGAACACCTCTGTGTGCAATGCTAGAGCAACCTGGCTCAGACTCGACGGTTTACAGGACCCCGTGTCGCCTGAAGGTCTTTTGATTTGTGCCGGAGTAGGAAGAGCAGAAGAAGTGATAGGGAGCAGAATTATAGGTTAGGGAGAAACACCTTACATTGCACAACCTCATCCCGTTGAAACCACCTGTCATAATGACAACTTGTTCATGACCGTGTCGGCTCGTAAAAGGAAATAACTGTTCGCAAATGCAATTGTTGGAACAAGAAAATGAGGGAAGATACCTTTAGCATTCTTAAAAATTATATGATATAAGGCAATGTCGCAAAAACAGGTTATAGAAGCACAAGTTGTAAGGCAACACCCATGCTGAATTTTGGTGTGACAATCGCGCGAAAATGTGTCGCGCCTTCATGCCAATCGTGCTTGTACCATGCCCTATTTGGGTGAATGATTTCTCTGCTCAAAAATAAGTACGGAATAGAAAGTGTTGCGCTTTTTGATGTACGGCAGGCCTTCGAACTAAAATTGAATAATTTGCCACATATAACGCGGGATTCAGCATCGTTAGATTTAAACACATGGCTAACTCGCACCGAGTGAACTGCACTCTGAAAACCACCGTCCCTTCTCCTGAAGGTTTTTTTCTCCTCCGGAGTAATCTGCAATTTTCTCTCACTGGCATCACCTGTGGTAGGCGCATTCGCACGCGTCCCAGTAAATGTCGATTGATAGTTCATTTTTACGACCCGATCCTTGTTGGTTACCTCCGATCAGTGTACAGCTCCACTCCTAATACAGAGGGGGAGCAGGCGACTTTGACTTTCGAATCTTTATTCTCGTATGGTAAAGTTCGTCAAATAGAGCGGACGGTTGGATTGAGTCTTCTGTGCTGTTTGTTTATGCAGTCGTTGACAAAGTTGCGCCTTCAGCTACTTCGTCTCAGTACATCTCGTCAACGTTGTCATTCGTTGACCAGTCGGTAGAATTTTAGCATCTGCATCGTGTCATCTTAAGAGCCCTCAATGTCAGATTCTGTAGTAAGAAATTGCGTGCGCAGGAACAGCAGTCAGTTTGAGAAGGAACAAGCCCCACACAATTTCAAACATGGCGATCTGGATTGTCGCATAATAATCACCTCAGTATCTAATTCGGATGATTAAATAGTGATCATTAACACTTGGTCCAACATCAGTCGCTAATTGCTATTACGCAACCGCCTTCGGCGTCTAAACTCGTAACTTATCCTTTATCTATAAAATTGCAATTGGGTGAGATATGTGACTCCGAAGATCAATGCAACCAATTTCGCTGGTGTCCTAGGTCAGAACAAACGTTGTGTGTCTGAAAACCCGGAGTGACAGACGTTTCCTAGACGTTGAGATCCGTCTGTTTCACAGCAGCCAGTCGTTGGTGTTTAAAACTCCGGCGTCTTTCTTTAAAACTTCATCCATTTCCACATCTGACTGTCTAAGTTGTTTAAAATGTGATCACGTACTACTCATACTGCGAAGAACTTTCATCTATTGACCTACAGTAGATTCGTTATCTCATGAAATTTCATCCAGAATTGTAAAATGCATTTTTTGATTGGATCATATTAATTGCGGATAGTTGTAATATTGACGATCGTACAGCCTAATCTAAACACATTTTTGACACTCTTTGATGCCAGCTTTTTAACAAGTTTCTTTGTGAGCGCAACGAAAAAAGGTATGTTCTGTTAAAAGTAACAACTTCAAAAGTATGCATTTTTTTCATTTATTTTGGCTGCCTTTATGAATTTAAAGGTATCATTTGGAAAACATGCAGAAAAAATATTTATTGTACTCATTTAGTAGGCAATTAGGCCTTCTTTAAACGGTACTTGTGAAGAAATGGTTTCATTTAGCTTAAAAAAATTTTCCAAATTGCCGGATAATTTTGAAACCTTGTGACTGCTGCACTGGAATTCAAAGTTTACAATTTGAGCACTGCGTGCATACTGTTTAAGGAAAAGAACTGTTTCACTTACAGCGTGAGGAGGATCTCATGCAGTTCTTATTAAAGACAGCAATAGATAAAGAGCATGCGCTTTACAACTAAGTCAATAATAACTAATTTTGGATGCGACGTTCTATGAATCAACGACTAAAATTGTTAAAAAGCTCATAATTAGAATTGTAAACTGAAAGATGCCCTTTAAGAAAATGTAATTTGCTACCAGAGGTGTACAAGACATATTTTCTTCGTGCAATTTTTTTCATTAAATATATTTTAAGTTATTAAGACAGTCAAAGTAAATGACAAAAGGGTATACTACTTAAGTAGCCACTTTTTATGGGACACACTTTTACTAAGCGGTCGAAAGAAATCTTACTAAAACCCCGCATCATGGCATCACCAAAATATTTCGAGATAAGGCTTTACGATCATCTCTGTTACAACCACCTTCAATTCATATGTTTCAATCAAAAAGTCATTTCAGAATTACCGTTGGCATTTCATCAGATGGGGAATTAACTGTACCTCATTGGTTGCAGTTCCCGCTGCACTACTGACTGCATTAAATGCCTAATTTGGCTTAGAAACATGCTGAATATCCATATTACAAAGAGGTTCAATTTTTATGCCAGTTCTGGGGCTTCCAATGAAGCACGCATACTTACGTCTCTCAAATACCCTTCACTGTCGTAGTAAAAGCTGTTTAAATAACAAGCAGCCAAGTTCTAAATAGTCTTAGATAGTGTATATTGCGTGCGTTCTTGCACGCATTACGTTTTTACGTCATTAACGTATATCTCAATCTATGCTTCAATCAGCGGCATCAACATTTTACCTTTAAATGGACGGATTATTAATTTGCAGTGCAAAAACACTGAATGATAGCACCATTTACAAAGTGCTAGATAAATGCCCACTAGTGTGTCAGTATTTAAAAAATTAAAACTGTACGTAGCATGTTGGTCGGCGGTCAAGCAATGGACTGTACCCTTTAGGGTCTAAGCACTGTTAATTAATGTTCGGTGCAAAAACACTATATAATTGCAAAACTTTTAATAGGCTAGATGGAATCTCACTAATGTGGCAGTAATGCGGACATTGCAATTGTTTGTAAGCGGTTGGGTATGTTGGTTTGCGGTCCAAAAACGGACTGTGCCCTGTAGATTCTAAGCAACTGGAAATTGGTATCCTTAGCAGTTACGTCCGTCAAAAGAAGCTCTTTGGGATACATTTTGTTTACTGGGTGAAGTTTGGACACTGGCTCACCAGGTCGTCATAATCTGGTGAGCCAGTGTCGAAAATTTACCCAGTAAACAAAATTTTTCCAAAAAACTTCTTTTGACGAAGTCTTAGCTGTTTGACCTATGAGCACTACAATTATCAGGCCAAAATTCGAGTTGCTTGATTTAGGCAGACAGTGACAGTGGCAAAAGTAACTTATGTAGCCCTACTCACATCGTTTTTCTTAGCGATGTTTCATGAGACATAAATAATTATGAACTCACAAGAGGACGTGGCGAACAAACGTATACTTTCGATAAATTATCATTTGGCAAATGGCATTCACATGGCAAATTGAATGGAATTTTGTTCATATTTACAGAAAAAATAGTCATTAAACTAAGGGAGGGGGGTTGAGTCGGTAATAAATGGCGGTAATAAGGGGGGGTAGCAAGAGGGAGAGAGAGTGAAGAAAATGCAGATTGAGAAGAAGAATACTCTATCGCTGGGATAATATGCTTATTCGCCTCGTTCCGTCAAACGTGAAGTATGTCCTGAAAAGGAACTTCAAGAGTTGTAGGATATTCGAGTATCCCAGCCGATTCCGCATCTCATCGTTTTTGTTTCGTAGGAGTATTTCGACTGCGTCGATGACCAGATCCTAAGGGATAGAAGTAAAAAGAGACGTGACATCGAAGTAAACCATGATATCACTTGGCAAGAGACTTACCCATTTAAGTCTCTCCAAGAACTGTGTTGACGAGCGGATCGTGGTCTCCGAATAAGTGGTCGGAAATTTGAGACGACGAAACAGCCCATTTGCTAGCCAGTACGTTGGAGTACCTTTAAGTGTTACGATGTGTATGAGAGGAGCACCTTCCTTGTGCACCTTGGGGAGGCCAAGGCCGTTTCCTGTGCCCTCGCCATGCGTCGGTCGGACGGCGTTATTGCACCCGAATTCTCTAGAGCCAACAGCGTAAAATTGATTTCGCGTGTCAGCTTTTTGGTGGGATTGGTTTCACAAGGAACATACAACTGACGATAATCCAGTAAGTTTTTCACCTTCTAGAGGTAGTCGGTTCTGTCGAATACGACCGTAGAACGTACCTTGTTGGCTGGCACGATGACAATATCCCGGTCGACCTTGAGTGCTTTTAGCCGTATTAACATATTGTCCCAGCGAGCGAGTCTTCTTCTTCTCAATTGCTTCCTGGGACCCGTATGTTCGCTTGTATTTACAAAATGCCGATTTTTACAACCCGCTAGAGTAGGCATAGCTCATTGACCTCAAGCGAAAATAGGTCACCAAATGTTTCAACCTAAAGACAGACTTCCCCCTACTGTAACCTCCGCAGTTGTGTACAGTACACAATGCAACGATGGGGACCTTAATTACGTGGGAGCAACAGGACGCCAATTGCAGACATACCTACAAGAACACAAAACGGCGGCTCGGAGAATAGACCCCAACTGACATCAAGAAGGGATTAACAGCAGGATTACCAGCATCCTCTACCGAAGGGACAAAACCGAGCACAAATTGACGCAATGCGAAGCAAAAATCTGCACACAGGGCCAGAAAGCGAACGGAGAAAAATCGATCGCTCCAATAGCAACACTTACGGACGCAATTTTTAACTGCTGATCGATAAAAGTTTGTTTTGCAGCAATCTGGCCCAGCTGACCAAAACGTCAGCAAATCATCTAAATTATTCCAGAAACAAGTAGTTGAGTGAATGCAAATCAAGTAGCCATGCAGGTTCGCATTGGTTGAGAATAACACCCAAACTTCCGTTTCTGGGAAGATTCATGACACAGCTTAGTTAAAGCGCTTGCTTAGGAGTTCATTTGTGCTATCCCCTTTAAAGGGGATATGAAGCGTATAACCTAAAAAGTGGGACTTTAACATTATTATCTGATGACATATAATTGAACACACTTTCACCAATACTACCAGAATAATGTGCAAGTAAACGAGTTTGACCAGTTCAAACACCTCACAGCAAATTTTAAGGATGCACAGCTATTTTAGGAAACGATCGATTATGTAGTCTTGCTCATTATTCTCTACAACCTACATTTGTTCCTGCGAAAACCGTGGTTATAGGGTTTTGGGTGGGGAATTAGGAGACGCAGTGAAATATACTTAAATAAATGCTAAATGCGTTTTTATTTAACTATTCATTTATAGCGTAATATGTATTATCGTTTAACTTGTTGCCGAAAAACGTGATTATCGAATTGCAGGGTTCTTAAATTTTCTAAAAAAAATGAAATGTTGGTTAGGAGGTCGTATACTTCAACCGAAAGTGGTCCAACTTACCGTTTTAGATTTAGATTAGTATAGTCTGTGGTGCAAAGCGCCGAGCACACCTCCCATTTACATGAGAAACAAACTGCTCCCAGCGGCCTTGGGAAGCAAATTCGACTCCATTTTTCCACTTAACACTTACCTCTAAAAATTTTGTTTTCTGCCTATCCTATTTCACCACCCCACAAAACTCTACAACCACTGTTCTTGTAGGACCAAATGCTGGGACTAGGGGTATATGAGTGAAGCTACATAAGCTATTTTTGCCCTTTTTCGTTCTCTTTAAAATGTTTGTTTATAAATATAACCGTTTGTTCTAGTCGAAACTACGTGTGAGTACGAAACAACGTAGATTGACGTGTTTGCATATATTTCCTTCAATAAACTTTACTTGCCTGACCATGCGAAAATGTTATTTATCTGACTTTTGGATCTGATTCCTCAAGCAGAATCTCAGTTGTTTTATTTAACCATATCTTAATGTCAAACTAATAAATATCGAGACACTGGGCCCAACAATTTTGTCACTGACATTTCAAGCACATAACGAATTTCCAATGTAATGAGGGTAATTGTTATTATATATTTCTAGTAAATATGTTTGTGGAAAGTTACCGTTTTGAAGCTATTGTCGATAATCCGTGCTTATGCCTACACAGCTAGAATATACTCATCAGAAAGCTATCCAATCAGTTAAACGAATTTTTTTTTTAAATTTCTACTTTTTTATTTCTGATTGGTGGATATTATTTAATGTTAACAGATTGACACGTGATCTTTGCTAATTCGTTCATTTTTTTTTGCAAACCTTATAAACTCCTGTGCTCCTACATTCTTATTATATTTAAACAAATGGCAGCGATACATGAAAAAGGATAATGCTGACGAGGTCCAACTTAGAACCTGCATGATGAACGATATATACTCATCTGGTCCTCTATTTTTCAATATTTAACTTAAAAACAGCTAAGCCATATGGTACTAGAAAAATCTTTTATTGAGCAAATTTATAATTCACTGTGAAAGGTGAGTCAGTCGTTTGGAACTCCTGTGTAATATCTATCTACTGCGGCATATCTGCATATCAAAATATATAAAACCCTTCTCCATTATAATGTCATCCACTGCCGCATAGGAACACGAAACATATGGTACTTCTCAATACAGATTATTCCCAAAACAATGCATATTTATGTTGCTTAAGAA
The DNA here is from genome assembly GCA_036362985.1 of Ligula intestinalis. Classification (NCBI taxonomy): domain Eukaryota; kingdom Metazoa; phylum Platyhelminthes; class Cestoda; order Diphyllobothriidea; family Diphyllobothriidae; genus Ligula; species Ligula intestinalis. The sequence goes on from JAYGXS010000009.1 coordinate 3,907,197, forward strand.
AACATAAATCAGACATGTATCTTTGCCATAATACAATGCGTACTCCATGTCATACTCCCTTATTAAGCTTCCTTGGACAAATTCATGCTAACAATACTTATCTTAGGAAATGCGATGCTCGAAACTGGTTTTAAATAAAGAGGCAGAAATATCAAATTTGCAAGAACGTGTGGTCATTGTTGGTCATTTACCCAAAGCTGTCTTTCTTTATCTTATGTCTATGAAAGCTTCGTCTCTTTGCTACTTTATTTTACACGTTTTCTGATGGACACTTAAAATTGAGCCACAAAACTTCCTTCTCATTAATCGCATGGCATATGCTTTAAATGCATATCGATTAGCATTTTGTTCGCACACACAGTAGTCGCCAACGACCATGCAATTTACACAAACTTGTCTGAGTTTGATAATAACTCAAAAACCAGCGTAAACGCATTTAGGAGGATTTAGAAATAATAACGAAATTCATCAGGCATAATAAGTACTTAGAATAAATACAGAAATAACAAAGTTTTTGTAAAGAGAAATAAAATTTTCTCTTTAACCCCATGGCTCTCGAAACGTAAAAAAAACATTAAATTATAACACGTAATTTAAACATTTTGTTAAAAGTTGAAGCCACCACGTCCTACACATAGAAATAACTTTTTGCTAGAAAATATATTCTGTAAACTTAACTCTTACCAGATAAGTATTTAATGAATGGCATCGAAAAACGTATGAAATCATTTTACTTGGTTTCACCGTCTTCATTGATAAATTTATAAATTCTGTATTTTTGTGACTTTTACACCATAACATTTAAAACAAGATAGACATAAAGAACATTTACTGAAATAAATAGTAATATGGTATTAGTGTAAAAAATATGGCAAAGTATTTGATATACAGAAATGCCTCAAATCAGCAATCCACATTGTCTAGACTAAATCTTGTCCACAGGGGAGTGTTGAGACAACTATTTCTAAGATTAATAAAACACTTTCCAGAAAAGGTTATATTCTACGAAGTGATTTGATAAGATACTCTCCTGATAAACTTCTGCATATATTAAATTTTTCAGCGAAACATTACAATAGAATTTGAAAATTTTGAAAATTTATTAAAGATTTCTGAAGACAAGCGATGCAATTTCACTAGAAATGATAGACATTTTTTTCCTTTATTACGGAGTATTTTTTGCAAAAGTAGATTAATTCCACTTTCTCTCTTAATCGTTCCTAAATAACGCAAAAATTGAACTAAAATTACACAATACACTTTATTTCTGCATGACTTACATTCAAAAAGGCTTTCTTTGTCGTACGTCTGCATTAGCTTGTTCGACATTTTTTGTGCAAGCATAAAGTGCAGATTATTGATGCATTCAAACGAGCACTCTGTTCAGTTAAGCTTTATTATGGTAATATTTGTAAATACATTTAAACTCCCTCTTTTTACTGCATTTTGTGAAAAACAAACTTCACAGGATAGCTAACTATAATTTTCAAAAAAAATATGTACAATTTTACTGAAAAAAATGTGATTCCTTTAACTTGGCCTCACTTGAATCTAGCCAATTTTCGACAAACGTTTCCATTTCGGAAACGGATACTTTATTTACCTATTTTTCTTATTTCTTGAGTTTCTTTATTGTCTAATCATCGTTCACTTGCAGTTTGGTGCTCCCTTTCGTAATAGCATAGAAAATGTCTTTGATATGAGACTTGTCCCAATTTTCTCAAAATTAATGGCCGTTTCACTTCATAAACCTTATCAAAATGAACATTTAATTACAGTGTTAATAAATAAACGCTGAAATATCTAGTAAAATTCATCAAGAAGGTTGCATATCCTGTGGTGGCTACTGTACGTGGTGCATGAACTACTCTCTTGTCTATTTTGTTAAATACAACAATGACGCTAGCTACACTTTTCGGAGACGTTAATCAGACTCTAGCAGCCAATGCCCCATGATCTCGTTTCATTTGCGTCGGTAATTGTCTTTTTTTATCATATGCTTTGCGTATCCATCTACTTTCATGGCGTATGAGGCAATTGTGGCTCTTTAATAATGGACCCATGCGTTCCAGGTCAAGAGTGTCACACTTTCTCTCTCTCTCTCTCTCTCGTATGCGTCATGTACACATAAACGGGTAGGAACCTGCGATGGCCTGATGCTGGAACATGTTGAGTCAGAACGCTTGTGATGGCACACCTTCATAGCACCACCTGACCTCAGGCGTGTATTCCTGAAGCATGACCCCAACAAGAGTAAATTGCTCATTTCAAAAAGTTTCTCAACGGTTTGCTAAACCACATTTTTCAAGTTTAAACTGGTCCGCCAGAAGAAGGCATTAGTTCAAATAAGGCTTTTGAAAAGATGACATATGCAGGGTTCCAAAAAAAAGTAATACGCATGTGAAGTCATTTTAAAATTGGTGTTTATTTAAAAAAAATTTCAAAATATGTACAAGTGCAATTTCATTGTTTTTTAAAGGATTTTGACTACTGCAACAGTGGCTGAATTGCGAAGAGCAACCAAACCTAAATGCACCCGAATTCTAACGGAATTGTTTCATGTTATGTGTGATTCCATTTTTTCGCGTTGTCAGCAGTGTTATGAGCAAAATGGATGTCATTTTGAGAATTTTCAGCGATCGGTACAGTAAAATGGTACATAATAATATATTGACATTTATTCAATAATAAAATTATGATAATCACTAATTTGCAAATGGGTAAATCTGTTTACATTTTTGTGTCGCCCTGTTTAGGCATTCAATGCTTCGAATATAATGCGATATGCTGTACAACTGTATATGAACTGATAATTAATGTATAAATAGGCTTAGTTGACGCGTTTTACATACATATCCTTTTAAACAGATAAGTGCCACTAAGCTGGCTTCACATTTTTATTGGTTTTAGTCGCTTATCATTTTACAAACAAATCCCTTATATATTCCCGTATGTTTGAAATCACTAATTTGACCTTTGAAGAACAACTGTCTGCGTATTTTAGTCGATAACGGGCATAAACTAACCTGCATTAAAAATAAGAAGTGTTTTATTAACTGAAACATTTCAAAAAGGTGGCAAATCTGCATAAAAGCGCAATTCATAGATTAACTAAACGAACATGACAGACGCAACAAGAGCTGCCAGGCTGCTATATATTTGACAACAATTTACGAATTACTTCAAGAAAACAAACGCAAAGTGAATGCATAGTTGATAATTGACTCCCCTCTAGCCTGCAAATTACTACTGCATTACCTCAATGGCAACCAGAATACTATGTTGTAACTAAAATAATGGCAATTCAGTTTAGCAGGAACATTATGGAGATCTATATACGGTAGAGGAATGTTGCCAATAAACGAATTGCGCCCGCAGATACACATTCAGCTTACTTTAAATGCAACCTTTTTGCCACTGGCAGGGGTTGATTTGGCCCGATAACGTTATTGGCGCGCCCTGACTTTTCCTCGAAAAGCAGCGCCTAGAATTAAATTTTATGGCTATGAGAAAGTGGATTGACAACTTTTCTTTCTCAAAATGATAGTTTGATGACTGCACAATCAAGGGTATCCCTCTCGCGTTCAAACGTTTGGCATGTGCACCTGAACGTGTTGCAACCTGTGACGACCTGACGACGGAGCATGTTGAGGCATTGCACTCAAAACCCAGGAGTTAAATCTCCGTCTTGCTCACTTACGGCAGGACACCTTAACAGGTGACAACCTGCGATGACCTGATGCTGGAAAATGTTGACTAAGCTCGTTTGTGGTGGCACACCTTCATAGCACAATCTGACCTCGGCTATGTTATTCCTGAGTTATAACCGCAACTAGAACAGCCGATTCTTGTCAGAACTCACTTGTTTGCTTAGCTGCATCATTAGGGTGTAAACTGGTCTGAGAGAGAGAGAGTGGGCGTGGTATGCTTTATTTTAAAATTTTCATTCCTAAATTTTCAGGAAAAAACGTTTTATGCTCCAAAAGACCTAAATGTTGCACACAACCCACAACACCGTGCTATCAAAAGTACTACATAATTCCAGTGACTGCAATTTTTGACAGAATTCATGCATTTCCTAGTAGGAGTCGTCGACTTTAGGCCAAATCAGACCACTTTCAAAACAGCGTTAGCGTTGTGACCCTGTGCCCCTATGATATAATTGTATATTTAATAAAGAAAATGAACATAAACCGGTGAACATATGGTTATGCAGGCTAACCGACGTGTATATTAGACAATGTAGGCAGAAGGACATTACCAGTAAAGACATGGTACACTCAAGAGGCCTTTTCTGCCTCGTAAACGCAGTCGGCGTGTTGAATGGAGTAACCGTGTATGCTTCGTCCGTCACAAAGTTCTCACATTCAACATCAACCAAAAGTGTCCAATAACGGGATTTTTGATTTTTTGATCAAACTACCCATTGCATCGCATTTAAGGTCTACAGGAATTCTAGCAGTTTTACTTTTCAAAATTCAACCAGCTTCTTCATCCAATTCTTATCTTTTCGCATGTGGTAAGCACTTTACGAATTGTAACAAACCTAGTAGAGTTACAGTGAACCGTTAAGTACCAAACCACGTCGAGGGAAGAGAATTGACCTCTTTATTCAAGTCAGTTAAGTTTTTTGAGGTTATTATAAGCAAAGGCTTTTCGGCCCCCTATTGATGAGATAGCGACTGAAAAGTATATTGATACACTAGAAAAAAGTAAGCAGTGGTTATTACAAGCAAACAGTTAGTATCCGTCAGTTAGTGGGAAATGGAGTATGACCTGTGATTGTTTTCAATCTTAAGTTTCCTCAATCGTTACATTTATTGAGTAGCACAAGCAGCCGATACATAACACTGCAAAGACAAAATGAAGCTTATTTTGCTTTTGAAAGATTACCTACGATTTTTTCGCAAAAAGCTGCTTAATTTATCCTTTGGATACGTGAGAAGAACCAGTTTTACTTTTATTGAGCAATTTTTTTCGCAGCCAAAGTTTAGGAATGACATCAGCTGTTGATTTTTCCGAGCGCAACATGGCTCCTGTGGTTTCAGCAGCCGTGGTTTTTGTTCATAAAATAAGGATAAGACGAGCTTTTGTGCTAATGCCAGTGAGTATTGAGCAGTAACTACAAAGATGGTGCAACATGTGCAACCTATCTGCGCTGGACTAAGACACCATTACATATGATTAAGGATTTCCGATGAAATCCAATATATCAGGGCAGAAAACTCTTGGTTCAGTGGTCGTAGCCTCTTCTTCTGAATTGCTACCTAGAACTCGAATATTCACCTCTATTGATGAGGATTGGTTTTGACAGTGTCGATGACTTTTATCCATAAGCATGCCTGACCTACGCTACGCAATAATGATCTGTAATTATAAATAATCATATTTTCATAAAAAGTGACTTTGCCTGAGAAGCACAGGAGGCCCTTATCTATCCGACAGAAAGAGGAAATCCGGTTTTTGTTTGCTGACCAACTAATTGGTTTGCAGGCAGCTCCTAGCTGTATCCGTTAAATATGCGTAGCTATCAGCTTAACTTTACCATAACAACTGGCCTTCCATTTTGGCACCCATCAATTACATTGTTGGTTGCCATTCCAGTAGACAACTCGAATCTACTGGTTTCAATATATTAGAATGGCACCACATTTTGTGCAAAAACTCATAAGACCAGAAAAAAAAACGATGGATACTGAAAGTGCCGGCACAAGACTGACTCTCGTTCTGCTGGAAGTTGGTAAATGACGATTTTAAGGAAATGATAAAGATAATTTTAACCAAAGCGCTTTATTTTTATGCTTAGGTGCAAAGCATTTACAACAGAAGAGCCCCAAGGAGACAGTGCACAGCGACCGATAGTAGTCCTAAAATGAGGAAATTGTCGTTTTGTTTTAAAAATGCAAGCTCAACAGGACAATGAAACAGTTTATGGTATAAATTGGCTTAAACAACCATTAACGCTTCCTGCAAAAAAGTGAATTTGAGCAGCAACTGACGGCCGGAGGCCAAGCATGCATTATAAGTGCTTGTATTCCATATTCTGTATGAACCTACGATATTTTCAGGCATTATTTCATAAGCAATTAGGCACGGAGAAATGTGTGTATACCTCAACTTTTACAAGTGAGATGGTGTCACTGTATCTTTGGTTGCTACTGGTATACATATATTCAAAGCATTTAATACAAAATCCCATTTTGTTAAAAAAATTACGTGTTATTAGCTAGATAATTCGAGGTAGATATAGTGTATTTAAAATAAGAACTAGTATTGCAGGCTGCAGAAAGAAGTATGATTTTTACTTTATGGTTGTGCCTTCCATGATATATAGCATAATTAAAAGGAAATTCGTTTTGCAAAGAAGTGAATAAACAATCTCATCCATCTGAAATATTCAGCTTACCTAATGCTGATATCTTCCAGCCTATAAGGACCAAAACATATCATAGAGCTCAAAATGAATATGCATGTTGTATGCTTTTACTAACATGTTAACTTTATCATAAATTAGGACGCTCTAACTTTAGTGTTGGTGGGTAGTAGACAGAGCAGAATTAAGACACAGACGAGGGTGATCAGATGCAAACAATTACAAATGTGCACTTTCTGATCATTATATATATCTACAGCAGCTTAGGCTCCTGACATAAAGTGATAAAAATTTGCATGTTAAATACGACTGGGAGCATACCCGTTGATGTTGTTGTTGATGATGGTAAACCTTCATTGTTCCCTTAGAATGCAAAAAATGGCAGGACATAAGGAGAACTAAAATGTGTGAAAAAACTTTATTTTAGATTTTCGGCGTGACGAGGTAAGTAAGTCTCACCCGACGGGTTACTCGTTGTGTCTGTGGGGTGACGCTGATGCGGTTTGCGTGGACTAGATAGGGCTTACAATTCAGAAATTAATCAAACACCATTCTAGCAATTCGCTTAAAAATAGAGCTTTTAAAAACAAACTGCAAATTCATATAAGCTCAGGACAACAAGATGCGCGCAAGTTCGAAACAACTGTGGTTGACGAAGAGAATGAGACTGGTGCTACCATTGTCCGCTTCTTAAGCAAGGAGCCGTTATAAATCCAATGCAAGCCAAATTTAGTATTGAGAGGTACTTGGATCAAAATTTTTACCTGCAAACCTACACAATGCATGACAAAGATAGCAACTACACAAACAATAACTGACCAGCTGCGCTTGTCGTAGTGAGTAATATAGACGCATAATAATAATTTTATATATATATATATACATATATATATATATATATATAACAAGGATTTTATACCAAACGTTCGCATGCGTGTAAGCTGTAAGCTCAAACACGTAATTCGCCGATGTTTCTGCTACTGCATGATACAGCAAAGAGGGGTTCGGCTCTTCGGTAGGCCCCCAACGTTCCTATCCATTTTCTAGCATATGACCTCCAGATAATAATCAAGGAAATAATCGCGGAAATTTTTAGGTACATGACATAGAAGTAGGTGGATGGGACATGACTTTTAAGGGTCAGACCCTAGACTTCGATGGATATTTTCGTCGAATACAATCAACTGCCGCGGAATAACCACGGAAATGTCCATTCTACAGATGAGTAGCAATACAAGTAGTGTGAATTCTATATGACAATGATGTTATACCATACTTCCGCATAGATACTAGCTAAAAGCCCAGAAAGGTGTTTCGCCGATGTTTCTGCTACTACATGATACAGCAACGAGGGGTTCGGCTCTTTGGTAGGCCCCCAACGTTCTCTATGCGTTTTCTAGCATATGACCTCCAGATAATAATCAAGGAAATAATCGCGGAAATTATTAGGTGCATGACATAGAAGTAGGTGGATGGGGCATGACTTTTAAGGGTCAGACCCTAGACTTCGATAGATATTTTCGTCGAATACAATCAACTGCCGCGGATTAACCACGGAAATGTCCATTCTACAAACGAGTAGCAATACAAGTAGTGTGGTTTCTATTGAACAATGATTTTATACTTTATTTCCGCCAAATATATATATATATATATATATAAAGATTAATATACAAGCCTTTACGCTTTTGATACGTCCGGATATTGTACCCATTATTCCCGAGATCGCCTTTTCTTTACATATATATATATATATACCTATAAATACTGTGAACGTTCGTGCATTTACCACCTTTGACAATGGAAGCTTGTCTGATTCCGAAACGTCAGGACATTATATCCTTGGTTCCTGTGATCGCCTTGCCTTCTCAATTATGTCCAGGAACACGCATTTTCGCTTCTATCAGCAATATATTCGGGCGCGAAGCGCTACAGTCAGCACGACGATGGAAAATATTTGCACTTCGCGTGCCTTCAACATACGCGCAAATAGAATTTCTTCACAGATGCCTTGACAATGGAGTGCTTCCGAAGAGCTTGACCCACAAGCCACCGGTGAATACAATATTGGCGAGGAAATGGGTGATGCAGCATGGCAGGCGGATGACTCGAGTCCTCATTCAAGACTGCCATTTCCGACTGAACAAATACCGCCGGACGATTGAAGAATCATCTTCAATATGCTCAAAAATCATTGGCGAAAACGGTACAGAGCCTCTCCGCTTAGCTACTGATAAACGAGCCAGAGAATTGAGATCCAGACGAGATAGAGAACTGATGGATAAATTTCGAAATCTGGGTTCCGCCACAGCAAATTGAGTGCTGCAACACGCTGCCGGTTTCAACACCTCTGATGCCAACCCGGTTGATCTGGTAGCCGCCATCGAGTCGGTTCTTAAGCACTCCCATGAGCCCGCTGAGCCGCAAAACCTAATTCGACAACAAATTACGTCTATTATTATGACGCACAAATGCCGGCCGATTAGCTCAAAAACAGAACAAGACGCCTTGAGGACGCTGAGGGCCGACAAGACAATCGTCATAATACCGGCAGACAAAGGGCGGTCTACAGTTGTACTAGACAAAGCCGAATACCTACAGAAGGCCAAGGCATTACTCGAGGACTACGAAGCATACCAGAAGTGTGAAGGGGACTCGATGAAAACGTTGGTAAATCAAATCAACTCCACACTTACCACGCTACAGAGCAATGGTGCGATGACCAGAGCAGAACGATTAGCCATCAAACCGAACGATGCAGCCATGGCAAGGCTTTACGGCCTACCCAAGGTTCACAAAGAGGTTGTTCCACTTCGTCCGATCGTGTCACTCCGTGGTACACCCACCTTTAACCTGGCCAAATGGATGTTCCGACGCTTGAATCCCCTTACGTCGGGCTCAGGTACGACAGTCCGATCAGCCACGGATTTTCTGGAGAAAATAACTGGATTAAAACTCGAGGCAGATGAGATCATGATATCATTCGACGTCACCTCATTATTCACCTCGATCCCGCAGAGTCTTGCCATTGAAACCGTAAGCGACCTCCTAGGCAGCCAATATATCGAGGCAGCCAAAACACCGAAACGTGGACATCTCTTGCAGTTGCTGAAGTACTGCCTCAGAACTTACTTTACCTTTGAAGGGACAATCTACGAGCAAACCAAATGTACACCGATGGGATCACCTCTATCTGGTTTCGTCGCTGAGGCAGTCCTACAGAGGTTGGAAACTTTAGTGTTCGCTGACCACAAGCCCAAATTTTGGGCACGTTATGTACACGACACTTTCGTCATTATCAAGCGGGTAGGAGTCAACAACTGTCATGCCCTCTTGAACTCCATTTTTCCAGATATTTAATTCACAATGCAGGCAGAAAACGAAGGGCAACTAGCATTTCTAGACGTTTTAGTTCATCGCAAGACTGACGGGAACCTCAAGACGACAGTTTACAGGAAGGCTACCAACACTCGCCAGATCCTGAGTTACCAAAGCAACCATCCATTGTGTCAAAAACGCAGCTGTGTACGAAGTCTCTTCAAGAGGGCTGAGACTTACTGCAGTGAAACAGCCGACAAAGTGGCCGAACTCCGCTATCTACGGCAGATGTTCACCATCAATGGGTACCCCCGGAGCTTCATAGAGCGGAGTAGGCGGACTTACCCGATTAGAAAGCCAATGGTCAGCCAACCAAAAGTCTGGCGGGCGCTACCATATATCGCAAACGTGTCTGAAGCAGCTGCTCGACTCCTGCAACCATTGGGTATCGGTATCGCCCACAGACCCGAGGCAACGATCAGGGGTTTGGTAATGAAACCAAAGGCCCCCCTGTCCCGAGGTGAAACTGCCAACGTCGTGTACCGGATCAACTGCAGTTCCTGCGAAATGAACTATGTAGGGGAAACGGGCAAGCGATTGCAGACACGTATGACCGAGCACGAAGGAGCGGTGCGCAGACAGGAAGAACGCTCTCTAGTGGCAGAACATTGTGCAGCCACTGGGCACAAGTTCGCTTTCAAAGACGCTGAGATCGTAGGGCGTGGAAGCGACCAGACGACCAGGGAGACGCTTGAAGCCTGGTATTCCACAAGTAGCTCCATTAATCGGTGTGTGACGCTACCAGTTGCCTACCAAAGTCTACGGGAAAAGCACAGGAAGCAGAACCACAGGCAGGAACGCCAACCAGACGCACCAGCCGACAGCACAAACGAGGGCGTAGGACCACCCGACGCAAACAAGAATGGGGGACAGGCTGTTTCGACCACAATCCTTCGAGATGGCCAACCGGATGGGAACGCGGGTGAACACGAGCCCACGCCGATGAGAGACGACGGTGACGTTGACTGCCGGGCCGCTAGCAACCGAGAAGTCAACGCGAACATGGCAACCGCAATTTGCACCTCAAGGGGAAGGTGTGAACGCGACCTGACGTCGGCCGGGCCCAACCTACGAACGATGCGCACCCGATCAATGGCAATTATCCCGCCAACGCCACCACCCCGGATAAGACGAGCCCGCAGCCGCATGACAACAGTCATCCCCATGCCTAGCTAAATTTTACCTATAAATACTGTGAACGTTCGTGCATTTACCACCTTTGACAATGGAAGCTTGTCTGATTCCGAAACGTCAGGACATTAAATCCTTGGTTCCTGTGATCGTCTTGCCTTCTCATATATATATATATATATATATATATATATATATATGTATGTATGTATGTATGTATGTATATACTGAGAACAATGACAGTGGCACAGGCGCGAACAGCAGAATCTGACGTTAATCCGGGCCCCTGTGAGCACATGATGGATACACACGTAGATGGACCACAACCGGAATGAGCAATCATCAACTTAGCCGCTGCATATGCTCATTCTGCATGTAGGAAACCAGGAACACTGTCCAAGGTCGGCAGCTTATATCGATGACAGCTGCACAGGTGCGAAGAGGAGAATCCGATGGGACACCCCTTGACTGAAATTAATCCGCCTCGATGATTGAGCGTCCCTGTCATGCCCCGGCCCCTTTCCTTTGCATTGGCTTTAACCCTATTAACGATGACTGTAACCTACAATAAATACTGTAATGTATGCTACAACCCCCACCTCTGATGACAGAAGCCTGTACGCTTTTGGAATATCAGGTTCCCGTGATCTCCTCTTCTTCTCATTTATGCCCGGGGACTGGAATTTGTGCTTCTATTGATATATAGATATGAATATATATAGATATTATTTCTAACGAACTAATAGTAGTGAAAACTCACTGTCAATGGTATTCCATGTAGTACAGCGGATACTGGGACATTTTAAAGCGCATGCAAGAAATCATTGGTCAGGTTATGTGTATTTCCAGGACAAAAACGTTCTTGCTATAACAATCGTATCTTCTGCACCAAAACCTTTGGAGCTTAAATAGGACAATTTGGTGCAGTATGATGCAAGACGAACAGACGTCTACAATCTCCTAAGACCACACAGTCTTTAGGTCGACTATCGCGAATTCAATCGCAGAAGCTGGGCTGTTCGCCGCATTAAGTCAACCGATAATGATGGCAAATGTGTCCACTCAAAACGGAAGACCGTTTATAAAATTGTGAATCTAAAGTGTTTGCCTTTAAAAGCACGAAATTCCTGGGAGTTTTTTAACAATCCAGCAAACCAGCAGTGGAATTAGAAGGATAAGACAAGAAGAAAAAAAAAAAGAAGAAGAAGAAGAATAAGAAGAAGAAAAAGAAACGATCACTGAAACATGAGGTTTATTGGCCTGAAGTTTTGGATTCCCTTGCGAAAATGAACTTACGTTCTTGATTTTCATCTTCATTTATATCTAAATGGAAAAAATGTTGATGAACACTGATAATTTTTAGACAGGGAATGGGGGTGTTGTAGTGGGCGAATGATATGGACTAATCTAACCAAAGGGTTTTTTTTCGCAAAAGATGGCAAAACGGTTCATAGCAAAACACTTTGCATTCTCTGTAGATTATATGCCTAAAATATTTGCACGTTCATACTATAGAATTTGCCTTAGTTGACATTTATTTTTTATCTGTGACATATTGAACTGCAGATGGAAATTTGAGCTGCGTTCTGGCTGGTGGGAATGCGTCTGTTTGCATGACTCCTCCTCTCACAGACAGGTCCTGAGTCCTTCTTACGCTGTTGCCATGTTGGTAACCTGGTGAATATATGTTTGTTTTCGATGAATTAATGACCGGCCTTTAATTTTGCCTTGTAGCTTATTCAATAAATGATGCGGGTTCGTAGAAAAATAAGAGCGGTTTCCATGAGAAGTGGGGTGGGAAAGAATTGGGGTCAGAAATTAGATCAGCGTTAGGGGTGACTGGAAGTCGAGCAAGGTGATAAGTTGCTTACATTCGGGGTCGTTGTCTGAAAAGAAAATTTGATAATAAACCGATAATTATGAGACTGCGTGATTGGTTTCTAGCGGGCATTAGGAATATTTCCGTTCGATACGATAGCGTAGTTAATCCAGCACATGTTTCCCTGACGTTTAATTTCGAGGTAACTTACTCCTTGAGGAAAGAAACCACCTCGGCATGCACCAAAGAGCTTGTTACACAGTAGTGATAGTACATAACTTTTGAACCTGCCTCATTTATATTTTAAAGTCAGTGTTTTAGGCAAAACACGTTTCTTTCAGCAACTCTTTGTCAGGTCTTTAACTTTGCCAGACAATGAACATTTGAACATATACAAAAATGCATAATTGTACTAGGTTTGCGCCTTATGGCCACTGCGGAAATTGTCAGCCTGCGCAAGTGGTCAGCGTTTTGGGTGACCGACCACCACTCCTGGCTGGGGTTGATGTGCTAAGGTCACCTGGTGTCGGCGTCGACCACGGAAAAGACAGGGTATGTATTATAGTTTTCTGACAACAGATTAATCGATTCATTAGATGTATAGCCGCTGCTTCCGCTGTTGCCAGGACCTGTTGGCGTAGGCCTTTGAAGAAGTTGGTTGTAGTTCGGTAGACAACCTGAAAGGCTTCAATATTATCTACTCAGTGACAGGTATCGATAAAACTAGTGAACCCTTTAAGGTTGTCTACCGGACACCAACCAACTTATATAAAGGCCTACGACAACAGGTCCTGGCATCAGTGGAAACAGTGGCTTAAGGTCTAAGGAATCCATTGCTCTGGAGTCAGAAAACCCTAACACAGGCTCTGTCTCTCTTGTGGCCGACGCCGACGTCAGGTGACGATAGCACATCGCCTTCAGAAACGAGTGGTGATCGGTCACCCAACACACCGACCACTTGCGCAGACTAAAAAAGTGTGCCATTGCCAATTGGCGTCCACCTAGGACAAATATAGATTTTTGTGCACGTGCAAATTTTCTTTGTTTTGCAAAGTTAAGGGCTTGACAAAGCATTGCCGAAAAAACATGTCACGGTTTTACACTGTTAACACTGATTTTTAAGGTAACCATGGGAATATTTACCGAACATTGATATTTACGCACCAGTTATAACTGAAGCCGCTTCAATGAGGTTGCTTAAATAAGTGCTTTTCATCCAGGCATATATGGTTAGAAGCAGCAGTATCTGGTGAATCCAAATTGAGGCGATAGTTCTGAGCAATACAACGAAAGTAATCTTGACCCAGTCTTTTATGCAGAACATGGCCATCGGATTGGAAAAATAAAAAAAATGCCAAAAAAACAAATAATTTTGAATGGCAGAGCTACTGTAAGAATACATGACTTACCCAAATCGTAAGCGTCTTTAATAGGAAGAAATAGAATGATTAGAAGGCCACATATTTTTTTGAATGTGTAATATGCATATCAAACATCTTTAAAATGCAGGCACGAGATTGGGTCTCCTATTATTGTGAAGTCTTCGGGCATAACATATGATCGTTTTGCGGTTAACAATATTTTGTCATCGGAATATAATTTGGATTTTGTGGCATGTTTGAAACTGTGTACGCTTAATTGCTGCACAACTGATGGCCACTTCATCGCCAAACATGTAGATGGTTCTATAGTGCTTGACAAAAAAGAGTTTAATGGTGAACCTTCAGCGGCTAGGAAGCTTTAAAGGAAAATTGCGACACGTGTCTGTCCGCGTTGTCAATGAATGCGTTAGTTCTATCGTGCGGATTTTAAACTAGCAGATCAAGGAGGATTGCATCTAGCCAAAATACTCGATGGCTTTATCTGCTGCTGCCATTGACTCTAAAACGACATTAACATTTCAATATATCTTTGCATATTTGTTATACGGCCAAGCGCAGGATATCCGCCAAAACCACTTCCGCATAAAAAATGATGTGGATGGTGATATGTTAGTGTCTCGGCGTATGATAATTTTTTCAAAGTGTGAAATTTTGACCTGAAATATCCAAACAAACAGCATATAGTCCTTACCCTCTTTCTTATTTAAAAGCCGCTCTGCAGTTTTACTTGTCCATTGTTTGCCCCTTCCCAAACTTTGCCTCAACTCCAGGCAAGTTTTTACCCAGGACATGCGTTTCGCTCACGCAGGGTGTTCAAATAAACAGTACGTTTACATAATCAACAGTCAGTGTCGGCTTCATTTCAAAATAAAATGGGTAATGAAGCCTGACTTACATTCTTCGTCATCTACAAAGGTAATACAGAATTGCTTGTTTCAAAACTATGAGAGGCACATAAACGATTTTCAAAGTTTTGCAGCAAAACGGACACAACATAATAAACCAGTCTGAATAAAGCGAGGTGGTGTGCTTGAGTGTTTCACTTTTGATGTCAGCCTGAACACGGAAAATTAATACTACACTGACATAATGTATTTGGTCAAAAGATGCAAATATCAGCGTCCTCCTCATAAGAAGACCGACAGCAAATGCGACACTTAGCTACAGTCAACAGTATAACCGGTGTTATACACTTATCAAAAATTTTGATTTCTAGTCCCGAGTGGGCAACACTTGTGTCTGCGTATGAGCTGTTAGTAAAGGATTAATATCCAGAAATGACCAATCCAGTCTCCCTTGTCTTGGACAACAATACTAGCTGCCTATAAAAACGGCTGGTATGGCGGTCAGGTAATCTTTCATGATTCAAGACAGTGTGGGAAAGATGAGTTTCGTAAGCTACAGGTGAAAGTTCACCAAAGAGTATCAGTATCCCAGAACCTAAACTGGAAACTGACAACGTGATCTCTGCTCAATGGTTAGGACTCTGACGGGAGAGAGTAGGTGCCGCAAATGCAAATAAAAAAAACACTCATCAGGTCAACCTGTTTCTTAAGTAAAATGGAGAAAACATGCTCAAGGCTGTCACTACACTCGCAAGAACTTACCAGTACTGTTTGCCACGGTGGATGAGACTGTTGCTGTATCTTCCTGCTCCGTGGACGAAGGTGGTGCTAAAAATCCATCTTAACACACAGATTCATCACATCAACGGGTTCATTAGGTAAACTGGACAACATATGTTCAAGGCAGTCAGTACACGCTCAATAAATTACCGGTTGTGCTTGCCATAGTGGATGACATCGGTTCTCCAGTTTTCTCATCCGTGGGCTTAGCAGGCGCTAACATATCAAAAGAAACACAGGTCACTATATTCGTGAGGTATGCAGGACAATAACTGCACGGGAGTTATTAAGAGTTATCACAGCAAATCACACAACATGCCAACATATTCAAAAGATTACTATTTTTTCGGTTATCGGCATTGACTCAGATCGTGAAACTGATTAACATGCGGTGCATTTTGGATTTAATCAACCAGGAAAGTTTGCTTGCAACGTCAGCTTTCTTGTTCAGATGGTTAATACAATGGTTAACTGATTTCGTTAATCTACTGCGTAGGGACCTAAGTAAACATTGTGCGAATGATTAATTCATTGCCGTGTTTGTCTTCGCTTCTTTGCGCTCAGTCTTATATGAGTATTAACACTATAATGTTTTTCAGTCTCGGATACCTTTATTTGACTTCTTAGGCCACGTAGGGTATAACCTGTGACTTATGTTACGTTCACTTGTATAAGCATCAGCCTTGTTTCTCTCCGGTACTCGTAAAATTATGACCTGCCTAACTTTTTACAGTATTCTGACGTAAATTAATGCTATTATTTAAAATTCAAACCATCGCGACATAACTGCATTTGGCAGTTGCTGGAACTTAAGACGAAATGTATGCACTTTGCTACATCATCCTTTGAAGTCCAGCTGAACCCGTCCAGCTATTTGAACAAATATGTCTATATCGGACAAGCCACTTTGCATCTACTTCTCCAGAAAGTAAAAATGACCTCAACTATTTTGCCTCTCAGTAATTTTTTTTTCACTAAGAAGAATTTAAAGTTGCAATTAAGCACTTAATTTGCATATGTTTTAAATATCCTGAGTTTAAAAGTGTACCAAATGGTAATACCTGAAAATTTACATCTAGCGCTATGTCTCAAAATGAAAATTGAGCAGTTCTCAGGCAGTGTGTAAACACTTAATTACATCTATTTTTGCATCTATTCGTTCACCTGTTCCTGTGGAGCGGGCTATATTGGCCAAACAACGCGGTATCTGGAGAAGAAAATGCGCGAGCACATACCAGCTTGGCTCAGCGGATTGTAGAAAAGACCGAGCTCAAGCTCATTCCTAGCCCAACTTATTGATACAAACCACCAAGTGAACGCGAGAGAAGCCTTTCGGGTCATATCCCACTCCAAACCACTGCTATAAAAGCCTGCGCAAACGGGTGTTAGCCAGAGCAGAAGCAGTGGCAATGTGTCTAGCAAAACCTACTCCATGCTGCCAAAGTCGCTGTTTCAAACCATCAGCCTTCCTTGGCCGACTGTACGCGGGAATTGAACACCTATTGAAGCCACAAAAGACGAAGCTGCGGAGAATAGTCAAGCGCAAGCTGCGCTGCTCACATACAGAACTAAACCCGCTGACCGCGAGAACGTCCCCCTGTCTCATTGGTCCATGTTAACCGGCGTCCTATTTGCGCAGGTGCCCGCGTTCAGGAAACGGAGAAAAACACAACTGCTTAATTACCCTCACCCTTTTCCACCAACCCCTTCCCCATCCTGACGAGTATATGACAGCTGTAATTTATTAATATAAACGTATGTATGCGATTAAGAGTTTAAGCGCAACTAAACCTACCTTCAATCGGTTTGCTGGAATCAGCGTGTTAAAATATTCATTATAGCAAATTATGAGATGGCGAGAGTTTTATGTAAGTAAAACAACAAGGTTCCATCAATACTCTCAGGCAACTTTGTGCTGACAGATGTCAGAATAACTTATGACCGACATTTGCATCGGTAAAGGAACTAAGCAGCTTAATCATCATGCAAGCCACGTGGACATTCGGTTATAAACCTGCACAAAAGGCTGCCAATTAGAGACTTGCCCGACTCCTTCCGGCCTTTTCGGTCTGCCACACCCACAAGTGAAATTTGATATGTAAGTTAAATGCTCATTATAGCCGATATTGGGGAATCATTTAAGGGCGTATGAGGCCTATAATAAAGGTGCAATATACTGAATGGAAATAACACGAACCCCTTCTTACTGTGAATCCCATTTCCTAGCAATATACATCTTCTTATTCTAATCTAATCTAATGGTAATGCCAGTCAAACACATATGTGTGAGAACATTGGACAGATTCGGTTCAATTTCTGCGTAAGTAAAGGTTACTCCATTGGCAGGGGTGGGAGGGTCGTGTGATGCTTTCGCAATTTGGGTCTTCGTGGACGGTCCGATAGGTGAAATGGTCCATGCTCTCGCTGTGTCAAATAACGTTTAAAGTTAAAAGATATGCTACCGGCCAAGATAATTTTTTTCGGCCATAAGACAAAACCCATCTATTCCAATACGTAACTACGGGTCTTTTTGTGTAAGCTGACTGTCTTCATACGAAACAGCTTTTAACTATTATCTGGTTAAAACACGTTTATGTTGGGCATGTTTGCGTCAACACACCACTTTTATTCCCTAAATGGCGTCGGTTGTTTGACTGGTGTCGAAGCCTTTAAATTTATCTCTTATTGTAAAACGAATAATTGGTTGGCAATGGGAGGTACGCATGCAGTACGGATAACAATTATATGTTTGATATTTTTATCAAGTTGATTTGACAGATTTAGTCAATTTAGTTGACCGAACTCTGAGAAAGGTGGCCGAATTCGGCGGGATTCTAAACCGCGAGGGACGGAAGCCATTGAAGCCATGTAAGCCAACGCTCTACCTACTTGAGCTACCAATGTCGTGCCGAACACCGTGAGTTAATTCACACTTGGATGGACAATACAGGCCCACATTTGCTGCTCATAAGGAACCTACCAATATGGGACAGCGAGTTGACTGCCCAAGAAGGATTTCCTAAGCAATCATTTACAATCCACCAGAACTACTACAAGGCTGACTAACGGAAACGAATCCGGCCGAATGCTGCGAGCTTGTTCACTTAAATCCGAAGTGATTTTCAGTACGGAGTGTTGCTCAAAGACCGAACAGCTATCGCACGGGGAGAACGATGAAATGCTAAATTGAAATACACGACTGTTTCTGGTCGTCGAGATCGGCTTTCCGACTCTGAAATGCGAATTTGCATACTCCATTAGCCAATAAAGTTGCTGCAATTTACTGAATTTGGAAACTCTGCTGTCTTGTCAGTCGTTGTGTTCATGTCGGTTATTAAAGGACTCCTAAATGTCCCTGTCTCTCATGATTGGTTGATGCAAGGTCTTCATCAATTCGTTGGCGAATGCCTCGTGTACATTTTGCTGGGGTTGGTGACCGGCGAGATGAACTTTCTACAACTCAATCCACAAGTGCACAGCCACATATAAACATCTGACTTAAATGTTTGGACATGAGTTATTAATCCGTATGGTTAGTTAACTGCCGTTTATCATGCACGATTTTGGTTTCACTTTTTGAAGTTTCTCCATCTGTAGGGATTTCTGAGACTGCTAAAAGTAAATTTCGGACCGTGTTAGGTATCGGTTAAAATAGAAAATCGAGAAAGGGCATGAGGTGCTGCCTTGATTTTAATTACATCACGTGA
>JAYGXS010000009.1:3926711-3948586 GCA_036362985.1 Ligula intestinalis
CACGTGACGACTGCTCCGTAGTAAATAAAGTGCATAGTATTTAGTTAATGGTTCATCGTATTATCTCAAATATTTATGAATTTACCTAATAGGAAACCGCGATAGCGCACGTGGAAATCGATTAAGTATTAACTTACGTGTTTCTGTTAGGTCTGAAATAGAATGGCCATAAAAGGTGATAAGTCGTATATAGGGATGACAATTTTTCGTTTAGTTAGCAGATGATGGCTAGGATACATCAACCGATGCTTGAGTCAAACCGTCCATGATAAGGGATTAACTTCCCAAAATGAATGCGGGCATTTTCATTAGTGCATTCACATAAATTGCTATTTTTTCGCCATTTGACCTGCTAAGCAGGGGATTTATATCTGAGCTACTTGCTAGCAAAACACTCATTCTTCACACATCTGAGCTCGTCATCAAGAATGTTTCATAGAGAATTCCAGTGGACTTACATGTAAACGCATCATCAACACGACTCATGCACGTGTAGCTTACGTGCGATGCCCAAGTTACTATCAGCCATAGGTGGATTTGAGTCATTTTTCTCTACAACTGACTACGAATGTCATATGCTGCTTTATCGAAAAAACGCACTTCAGCCTGACTCTGAATTCTGCGAATGGGACTGCGTTATCGTGCCACTCCAATCTTATCTGCAGGAGTCGTCCGCATACCAAAATACAGGCAAAAATCCTCTCCTATTTGGATAGGTACTTGCTCTGCTTGTAGTATTGTCTTCTATACCTTTGCGTAGAAAACGAACCACACCTCAAAATGGATTCATGTACGTCGCACTCCCTACGAGGCATAAAACAATATATATATAACACGTGTTTGGGCTTTTAGCTAGTATCTATGCGGAAGTATGGCATAACATCATTGTCATATATACATATATATATATATATATGACAAAATTTGTTATACAATACTTCCGCATAGATACTAGCTAAAAGCCTAGACACGTGTTTCGCCGATGTTTCTGCTACTGCATGATACAGCAACGAGGGGTTAGGCTTTTCAGTAGGCCCCAAACGTTCTCTATGCGGTTTCTAGTATATGACCTCCAGATGATTATCAAAGAAGTATATATATATATATATATATATATATATTTACATAGGTGAATATGTATATATATTGGGTATGACTGGCTGATGATGGCTAACAAGCCAGAAATGGCCATTCCGGTCTCCCTTGTCTTTGTCGGATCCACGCCATCAGAAAACAGCGCGCTGTGGTAGACCACACTTTGATTATGCTGATGTTTTGGAAATACACTATTTTCCATCATCAGAGAGTATTTTCGAAATATCTGCACAAGTGTAGCGTGGTCCACGACAGCGCCTTGTTTTTTTGCCTTCTTTAGGGGATGATGATCGGGATAATTTATTTGGACCTCGTATCTACACTTATGTTAATATCTATGCAAGCGTGTACGCTTTCGAAATGTCAGGATATTATACCCATTTTTTCTCGAGATTGCCTCTTCTTCTCATATATATAGTTTCTGCAGAGTTTATAGTAGCGAAAATGCATGCTTAATTGTATGCCATTTAGTACGGAGGATAATGGGACATTTTTAAATGCATTAACGAAATTAATGGTCAGGTAATGTGTAGTTTCAGGACAAAACCGATCTTGCTATAACAATCATATTCCCTGCACCAAACCTTTTGGAGCTTTAAGATGACCATGTGGTGCAGTATGATCCAAGACAAACAGGCATCTACAATCTCCTTGAAATTCAACCATACAGTCTCCAGGTCGACTTTCGTGAATTAAATCGCACAAGCTGGGCTGTGCGACGCATTAAGTCAACCGATAATGATGGCAAATGTGTCCACTTAAAATGGTGTTTACTATAAAAAAAGCACGAAATTCCTGGGAATTTTTAACAATCCAGCAGACCGGCAGGAGAATTAGAAGGAGGAGAACAAGAAGAAGAAGAAGATGAAGAAGAAACATGAGAAGAAGAAACGATCACTGGAAGATGAGGTTTATTGTCCTGACGTTTCGGATTCCCTCGCGAACATCCACTTACGATCTTTATTTTCATCTTCATTTATATCTAAATGGAAAAGTTGATAAACACTGATAATTTTGAGAAATGGAATTGGGATCTTGTAGTGGGCGAATGATATGGAGTAATCTAACCAAAGGAATTTTTTCGCAAAATAAGGCAAAACGGTTCATAGCAAAACACTGCATTCTCTTTAGATTATATGCCTAAAGTGCTTGAGCGTTCTCACTATAGAATTTGCCTAAATTGACATTTGTTTTCTGTTTGTGACATGTTGAACTGTAGATGACAATTTTAGCTGCATTCTGGCTGGTGGGAATCCGTCCATTTTAATGCTTATTAATCTCACATAGAGGTCCTGAGTCCGCACATGATTACAATTTATGCACACTTTGTGTACCAAAAACTAGGGGTAAGCAATGACGTTGACTTGCGCCTGGCACCAACGTGTCTTAAAACTGGACTGACCGGTGACTAGTTTGTGTACTAGCGTTGGAGCTGTCACATTTCTTCATCCCTCACACACCTGGCCACGAAAAGTGGCACTTTCAATCGTGTAGGCAGCGTTGGTCGCAACATTTAGGCTTTTGCATTTGCCAGTGTTCATTCTCGAACATTCACAATTTCCAGTGTGAAATCAGTTAGGCAGTTAGCTCACCTTTCAGAGACCACCACATATATTCTAAGTGTATCTCGCTTTTCGTCTACCGCCACTTTCGATAACTTCGTGTTCTTTTGCTTCCAAGGCAACGGATTTGGTATCCTTCCGCAATGCTTTTAAACATGCCTAGCTGAGAACCACACTTTCATCCTTAGGATCATCAATAAAATATTAAAATAACAGATATGTGTTTAACGAATGCGAGAGAATACTCGTATTCCAAGAATTTTTTATTGGTAAAGGAGACATATGGTTGATCACTGGAACAGTGAATATGGCTATGGGGAGAAATGTTGCCAAAAGGTTCACCAAACAGATGGTGAGAGTCCTCATTGATGACTTCCACCGACGCATAAGAAAGTGCAAGGCCATGATTGAGGAGGATGAAAGAGAATCTTTCCAGATCTACGGAGATTTTATTGCCGAGAATCTTTGAAAAACGATCTCAGCTTTAATACAAAACTAGCAGGCCAAGAAAAGGGAAATTTTGGAGAGAAAGCTGAATAAATTGAAACCTGCGGACACTAAGAATGCTGACTTAGTTCACAATTTTTCGTCGAAATAATTAACGGAGCAGCAATTACACGTGCTACAGCACGGAGCCTGTTTTAATACTGCAGATTCCGACCCAATTGACTTCATTGCTACAGTGGACGCAATGTTGATGAGAACGGGAGCAATTGACGAAACTAAACATTCAATACGTGTGACCTCCTTGCTTGTGGCTCATATACCAGCCAGCTACATCTTGCAAAGTGAGTCAAAAGCCTTGAGAGAACTGAAGAAAGATGATAGTATTATCATTTTACCTGCTGATAAGGGACGGTCGATTGTCGTGATGAACCAACAGGATTATAACGACAAAGCTAAGACTCTTCTTGACGACAGAGCATTTTACCAACCAACACCCAATGCGCAAGCCAAAGCATTATCCAACCGATTGAATAAAATTCTCAGAAAATACAGGCGCAAGAATGTGATCACTATGAATGAGTGGCGCCAAATGAAAGTAACGGATACAGCTCTGGCGCGATTTTATGGACTACCAACAATCCACAAGCGGAATGTCCCACTTTGGCGAATCGTTGCCCTTAAAGACAGCTTAACCAATAACTTGGCAAAGTTGATGCATAGAAAACTTAAATTCCTCCAAGGCAAATTGATTACCTCAGTTCAATCAGCCTCTCGATTCTTCGAGGACCTCCGAGGTCGGACGATTCAATCAGACGAAATCATGGTCTCTTTCGACGTGACTCCATTTTTCACATCCAAACCGCCAAAACTGGCGCACCATATCTTACAGAGGAGACTTAAAGATGCATATGATGAGGCCCAAAGCCCATTAAAAATTGAACACCTTATGAGGTTATTCGAATTCTGCCAGAAAACTTACTTTACCTTTGCTGGAGAAACGTATGAACAGATCAAAGGAACTCCAATAGGCTCCCTGATCTCTGGCTTCGTTGCAGAGCTGGTTCTACAGGAACTAGAAATGATCGCCTTTGCCCAGCATAAGCCTGTCTTCTGGCACCGCTACGTCAATGACACGTGTGTCATCATCAAGAAAAATATGCTGCAAAACTTCTATGACTTGCTCCATGGAATATTCCCTGACATACAATTTATTCGGGAAGAAGAAAAAGAGCAGCAGCTGCCTTTCCATGGTGTTCTCGTCAAGAGAACACCCAATGGTAAATTCGAGACGACGGTTTACAGGAAGGCGACGAACACAACACAAATTCTTAGTTTTCGCAATAACCATCCAGTTGCTCAAAAACGGAGCTGGGTAAAAACACTCTTCAAATGAATCCAGATCTACTGCAGTAAACCAGAGAAAAAGGCACGCAAGGCCAGATATCTCCGTGACCAGTTCATGCGAAACGGTTATTCGAAAGCATTTATAAACCGATGCCTACGCGTTCGGCCCCGGAGGACCCAAACAGAAGAACCACCGAAGATATGGCACGCTCTGTCATACACAAAAGACGTCTCAGAAGCGACTGAGCGCATCGCTGCGGGACTAGGTGTTGAAATTGCACACAGACCCAAAGCTACAATGCACAGCAGAGTGATGAAAATAAAAGAACGGCTTACGCAGAGTGAACAATCTGGTGTAGTATATCGCATCCCATGCCTAAACTGTCCCTGTAATTATACAGGTCAAACGGAACGCATGCTCTGATCGTGTATACGTGAACACAAGCAGGCCGTGCAACTAGGCGACGAATCATCACAATTTGCAACACCCACCTACGAAACTGGTCATGAGTTCAACTTCGCTTCCATCAAAGTACTCGCCCACGCCGGAATCAAGACGAGCAGATAATGTATCGAAGCCTGGTCCACGGAGGAGAATTCGGTTAAGAGATGTGTCGAATTGGCGCCAGCCTACAGGGCCTTACGCTATTGCAAACGATCACATCCAGATGCCCGCCGCAATCAATTGGCCCAAAATCCTCCATAATCATCCAACTTTCGATGCTGATGAGGCCTGTTGGCGCCCAAGCCTACATAATGCCTCGCTTCTCATCCTCCTTCCCTTCTCCTATGACTTTTTTTAATTTCCCCTTCCTCCCATCATAACTAATACTTGTTTTGTTGACAAGTCTGTAAATATTTTCAACAAACTTGTCGATCTTGCCAACTGGCACAGGCTAGCACAGCCCTCAGTGGCCAGTTGGCAGCGCGAAATTATTTATTTTCTGCAGGTTCAAAATTTTAGTTATTGTACACCCGCTCCAAGTAATTTCCACTTTTTTTTACTGTTTCTCCACCTCTGACGACGGGCTCTTGTTAGAGCTCGAAAGCTCAGGAAAAAATAAATGTTGTTCCAATAATCAACCATTTGTCTCATTTACCAATAGATATGTCTTTCAGCTCTCCCGGTACTGTAGTATAGGCTTAAATAAACAACCAATGGAGAATCGACCAAACAATATTTACCTCAGACGGCTTACAAACCCTCATTGGGTACTGGACTTATTTTATCATAATTGCTAGATTCCATTGAGTCTAGAACGGTAAGCTTTCCTGTCAAACATCTAAGTTGAGGAGCGTTGGATTGATGGCTGTAAACGAGAAATAATCTTGCTATGTTGCAGGTTTCATTGACTTCAGTTTACAAAGCTACGTCGCACAAAATTGCCCAAAAAGCAATTGTATAAAAATAATAGAAATGTGTTTAATCTGTCACACGTGGAAATCAATTTGCTACTTAGTGTTTTCAGTTGATAACCTGGCGAAAATATGTTTGTTTTCGACGAATTAATGACCGGCCTTTACTTTTTCCCTGGTAGTGAATTCAATAAATGATGCGGGTTCGTTGAAAAATAAGAGCGGTTTCCATGAGAAGTGAGTGGGAAAAGAATTGGGGTCAGAAGTTTGATCAGCGTTAAGGGGGACTGGAAGTCGAGCAAGTTGATAAGTTGCTTACATTCGGGGTCGTTGTCTGAAAAGAAAATTTGATAATAAACTGATAATTAGGAGACTGCGCGATTGGTTTCTAGTGGGCATTAGGAATATTTCCGTTCGATAAGATAGTGTAGTTAATCCAGCACATTTGTCTCTGACGTTAAGTTTCGAGGTAACTTACTCCTTGATGGATTTTGGCCACTGCGGAAATTGTCAGTCTGCGCAAGTGGTCTGCGTGTTGGGTGACCGACCGCCACTCCTGGCTGGGGGCGATGTGCTATGGTCACCTGGCGTCGGCATCCACCACGGAAAAGACAGGGTATGTATTTTATTTTTCTGATAACAGGGTAATTGATTCATTAGACGTATAGCCGCTGCTTCCACTGTTGCCAGGACCTGTTGGCGTAGGCCTTTGGAGAAGTTAGTTGATGTCCGGTAGACAAACTGAAAGGCTTAACTACTCAGTGACGGGTATCAATAAAACTAGTGAACCCTTAAAGGTTGTCTACCGGACACCAACCAGCTTCTCTATAGGCCTACGACAACAGGTCCTGGCATCAGTGGAAACAGTGGCTTTAGGTCTAAGGAATCCAGTGCTCTGCAGTCAGAAAACCCTAACACAGGCTCCGTCTCTCCCGTGGCCGACGCTTACACCAGGTGACGATAGCACATCACCCTCAGAAACAAGTGGTGGTCGGTCACCCAACACGCCGACCACTTGCGCAGACTGACAAAGTGTGCAATTGCCAATAGGCGTCCACCTAGGACAAATATTGATTTTTGTGCACTTTCAAATTTTCTTTTTTTATTCAAAGTTAAGGGCTTGAAAAAGAATTGCCGAAAAAAACATGCCACGTTTTTACACTGTTAACACTGATTTTTAAGGTAACCATGGAATATTTACAGAACATTGATATTCACGCATCAGTTATATCTGAAGCCGCTTTAATGAGGTTGCTTAAATAAGTGCTATTAATCCAGACATATATAGGTGGAAGCAGCAGTATCTGATAAATCCGAATCGATGCACTAGTTCTGTGCCATACAACGAAAGTAATCTTAACCCAGTGTATTATGTAAAACATGGCCATTGGATTAGCAAAATATATGAATGCCAAAAAGCTCACCATTTTGAATGGCAGAGCTATTGTGGGAATACGGTACTTACCATAATATTCCTTGTCTTGAATAGAAAGCACGGGAATGAGTATTAGGCAAAGTATTTCGCTGAATGTGTAATGTACATGCTTACAATTGTTAAAATACAGGCATGAGACTGAGTCTCCTATTATTGCGTGATCTTTCCTCATCACACATGATCGTTATGCCGTTAAAACCTTTTTGTCATTGGAGTGAAATTTGAATTTTGCAGCATGTTTCAGACTGCGTCAGCTAAATAGCTGCACAACTGATTGCCGTTTAATCGCCAACCTGTTAATGATCGCATAGTGTTTGACGAAAGAGAATTAAAAGGTGAACATCCAGTGGAAAGGAAGCTTAAAAGGAAACTATCAACACGTGTCTGTCCGCTATTTCACTAAATGTATTCGTTCTATCGTGTGAAGTTTAAATTTTCAGTTCAACAAGGGTTGCATCTAGCCCAATTTCTCGATGGCTTGTTTTGCTCCTGACTCTAAAACGATATTTTTGAGAGGGAATACAATTTCTCCAAGATTGCGAAATCGTCAGCATCCAGCATGTAACTGTTAAGCAATTGGACTACTTTATTCAGTCAAGACAGATAAAGAAATAACTGTAGCTTTTGAGTATTTTATCAAACCTGCTATCATTGGTTTATTTTGCAAGCATATCAGATGACATATTTATCCCACAAATGTCCACAAATAGAGCAAAACCTATCTTCCGAGGTTTTATTTTAATATAGATATTCCGATTTAGAGTCTCTATTGGTTTAAAGCCTTTTTGCCCGTACTCCATGGGCAGCTTTTGACTCATTTTGGTTGTATTTGTCACTTTAATCATCGCGCACAAATGTTTAGTTATTAAAAGATTGTTTCGATAAACTTTAACTGAATTTTTTTTATTTATCCTTGTTTTTTGTTGTATGACCAAACGCAGAATGTCTGCTAATACCGGTCCCGTACAAAAAAATGCTGGGGCTGGCGATAGGTAAGTGCCTCGGCGTATGATAATGTTCTCAAAGTACGAAATTTTGATCGAAATATCCATACACACAGTATGCCATCTTTTCTCTCTATCTTATGTAAAAGCCGCTCTGCAGTTTTACTTGTCCATTGGTTGCCCCTTCTCCGACTTTGCGTAAACTCCAATCCAGTTTTTACCCAGGACATGTGTTATTCCCACGCAGGGCGTTCAAATAAACAGAACCTATACATAATCAACAGTCAGTGTCGGCTTCATTTTAAAAAAAGGTAATGTAGCCTGACTTACATTCTTCGTAATCTACAAAGGTAATACAGAATTGCATGTTTCAAAACTATGAGAGGCACATCAACGCTTTACAAAGTTTTGCAGCAAAACGGACAAAACATAATAAACCAGTCTGAATAAAGCGAGGTGGTGTGCTTGAGAGTTTCAGTTTTGATATCAGCCTGAACATGGAAAATTAAGACTACACTGACATAATGCATTTGGTCAAAATATGCAAATATCAGCGTCCTCCTCGCAGAACGACCGACAGCAAATGCGACACTTAGCTACGGCCAACAGTATAACCGGTGTTATATTCAAATCAATAATTTTTGATTTCAATTCCCGAGTGGGCAACTTTTGTGTCTGCGTATGAGTGGCTGGTAATGGATTATAATCCAGAAATGACCAATCCAATTCTCCCTTGTCTTGGATAACAATACTATGTGCATATACTAACGGCTCGTGTGGTGGTCAGGACATCTGTCAAGACCCAAGAAAGTGTGTAAAAGATGAAACCCGTTAACTGCAGGTGAACGTTCACCAAACAGTATCAGTATCCCAAACCTAAAGCTGCAAATGACAATGTACTTCCGGCTCAATGGTTGTATCGCAGAACCCAAACCGGCAACTGACAACGTGCTGTCGGCTCAATGGTTAGCACTCTGACGAAAAAGCTCGTGGGTTCAAGCCTCAGGCGATGCGCTACTTGTGGTTGGGTGTGTGTTTGACGACAGCGAAATAGACAGAAATGGTCATTTCAGTCTCCCTTCTTATTGCCAGCAACACTAGCTGCCTACAAAACTGACGGGTTTTCGTGCCCCGCCCGTCCAACATTCTTGCGTTTAATCTCATGGAAGTTAACTTGTGCACCATACATGCCGTTGCTTATTGAATTTACCAACTTGTATCCAGCAAGCAAGGAGATTCTACAAGGTTCGCAAGTCTGAGTGGATAATCTACTCTACTAAGCTCAGTATAGTTAAATTTAGTTAGGGTTGTAGGCAAAGTCTTTGAAGACCCTATTGAAAACAGCATTTAAAACAGCATGAAAATAATAATTCATGTTACTATAAAATAGTGAGTAACATCAGCACATGAAAAAAATTTGCTATATTTATGCGTGACCAAAGCGTTCATGTCTACTAACACAGATCACACTGGCACACGTCAAACACGTAGGATAAAGCCATTGGCTGTACACTAGCTTTTTTTCTTGCCAATACTGCATAAAATTTCGCAAGTGGTAAATTGAATTACTCAAATCCACTATGAAGTTTTATTTCTACAAAGTGCGTGTAAGATTCTTTAAATCAAATATATCACGAAGATAATAAAAAGATGACACCAAGAAGAAGAAGAGACGATATGTTCTCACGCCTTTAATTTTACTATATAAAATGTTCTGTCATGTTCACTGTTCACTTTTGTATCTCATCATCAGTTCCCTTATTTTATACAAATGGCTAATTAACCAAGCAAAAAATAGGCGGACCACAACAGTGCAAAACAAACAGACGGTCATTAAATATGTCTGATGCATGACATTCAATGCATTGGTAAGTAGTAACTTACCTGCCTCCATTGGCACTATAAGTAAAGGTAACAGGAGCCGATTAGTTAAGAAAAGGAAATTTGGATTTTTTCATAATACAGGTCGATCAATCGTCTGGTTAAATTATTCAAATTTTCCCGTCCGTCAGTTCCAGAGTGTGCGCATGCCCCATCGACTCGCACTTCCCCCGCGCGCCCAAAAAGGGCTTTCTTATTCAAAAGCATTTGTGTGCATTTTCCATTTTTGTAGAATTATGGAAGAGGAGGACCATGATATAAATGCACTAGCGATTTGTCCATCAAAATAGATCTAGGAATCTGTGGGGATAACTTGTGTGCGTCGCGAACTGCCGTTATCCATACATGGCAATATGTTTACCTACGCAAACGTCATGATTCAGCGGTTTACTATTTTATAATTTCTGTAGCGACAGTTACAGCCTGACTTAAACATGTAACCTGTCCTTCATGACCGCTGAGTGATAGCTGTTCAAACATATCTGCGGACGAAATCGTCCCATGGAACGTTACCGCGCACTTCTTCAGTGTAAATGTCAGGTTCTGCATATATTTCTACACGTAGCTCAATGGTTAGAGCGTAAGACATGTGATCTAAAGGTCTTTGGTTCGAGCCTTCAGTGAAGACTATTTGGGGTTGGTTATGGCTTGCCGTTGACGACTAATGCACCAGAAATGGGTATTCTATTGTCCGTTAACGGAAAACGTTTCTCAACGAGTGTCAACATCGCTGACCTTCACTGTTCAGACAACTACCTCGTGGTTTACTAGTAAGATCACTGAACTTCTGAACCAAAACTCCTGGATTTAAGCATTGCGCACCGCAAAAACTGCAGTTTGATATGACTAGCTGATAGTGAATAATGAGCCAGAAATAGCCATTCCAGTTTACCTTGTCTTCGTGGGTCATGCTAAATTTCAAAGTTTTATTGGTAGGGCGCTTCCATTTCCAACCATTGCATGGAAGCAATGCTGTCAAATGACTTAGATCGTACGCTATACGTGTATGAACCGCGTAGCAGATCCCCTACCATCTAACATGCTTTCCATTGATCATGTCTGCACAACCAAAAGGGGTTTTCAGTGCGAATTTTGCGTACTAATATAAGGCTGGAGTTCAAGCCACGGCAAACAAAAACTGAGACTTTCTATCGATAACGTACCTCACAATGCAGGGAACAGTATACACTATCCGACCAGACATGCATTTTAGAAAATATAATAGATACTGGTAGATTTACAAAATTAGATCATGCAGGGCATTGTCAGGTCCCCATCCGCAGACACATTTAAGACAAAGCTTGACCAGTACCGCCTTACGTGCCACCATGGCAACTGAGTTCTCCAAATCAAACCCTGAAATGCTATAAATATATACCAATGGTAATGTTTAAGTATTTTTACTATTATATGATCAAATATTTTTTGTCTATCTGGGTTCTCTTCTCACTATGCGAACTTTACTGATCGCGTCTGCAGTCGCATCTACCGCAACCTAGGCTACGGGGCCCTGTCACGCTGATTGTCGTATTGAACTAAAAACCAACTGCTGACGACGTGACGGGTTCATCTGCTATTGTCACAGCAAGGGTGTATCAAGGTCGCATCTCCGGTTCTTGGGGACATTCTCGTGACTCTGAGGTCTCCTCCTCGTATGGCCCTTTGGATGTAGGTATTACTCGTCATGGACCCCATGGCTGCCACCAACATACACAGCAGCATCTTGGTCCTATCTTTCACAAACTTTCCCCCATGGGCGACAAATTTTCTTCTAAAAACCACAAATGACATTCCATTTTGAATTATGAGCCATGTTTTAGGAGTTCTTACACTGTCTGCTCTTCTTGCTCAGTTACACTACTGGCTCGTGTTAACTGACATCACCACATGTGAGTGGGTATCTTGAAACAAACGACTAGTCACAATTGTTTCAACGACTTCTTTGGGAGTACAAAGGCGTTTGCCTATATTTCTTTTGATAAACTTGACTTGACTTCTTCTACCCTGCTAAGTTGTAAGTGGTCGTTGCCGAACTGTATTGCTCTCGACTGATGGATCACTTTCTGCGGTAGAAGGCTGTTATCTGCCAGTAGTTTAGTAGAAGGAGATGCGACCATTGAAACTTGAACAGAAGCTCTGAATTTACACTCGAAAGCATATTCAGATACTTATTTTGGCTGCAGTCCGTCTAAACTCTGCATATTGCTTTTGAGAGTCACCGCACTTGGGATCTACTAATCACTGGCTCAAGCAGACAGCGCGCAAGGAGGTAAGCATGCTCGTTGAAGGAAGCTGAGAGAGAGGAGAGAGGAGAGTCACTGCATTCCACAAACATCAGAACTCCCTTTGTTTGAACTGCATTCGTAGGTTGAATACAGAAAATTGGGACATGAACATATTTGGTTCAAGCAGTCAAATGCAATTTCGCCTATACTTTTCACTGCGCAAACGTGCATTGAAGAATTAAAAGGTCTCATCAATCTCCCTGACTTTGAACAATGCAGTGCCTATATCAGAAATGACGCTTTCGAGCGCTAAAGCCGTGTTGGACGCGATATTTGTTCAATCGCATTTAACGGAGACATGCATCCGATCGCGACGAGTAAATTGTGGACTGTGGTGTAAAACGACCCATTTCTAAGAGCTAACACACTTGAGAAGCTAAATTTTCTGCATACTTGTATGGCCTTGACTGCGCAAAAGTCTGCTATTTTGTGTGGGTTCGAATTCCACCAAGGCCATACATTTTTGCAATTTAATTATTCAAATTTTCCTAATAGTCTCAGAAAAGTATGCTTCAAAGAACGAGAATTTTTCCCAGTGGAACTCTCAAGATAAAATACTTTACTAGCTGTGAAACATGATGAAGCAAGTAGAATTTTGAGCTTCTTCGTAACATAGAGAACTGTCGCAATTTTCGCTAGACAATATATCTTTGGGTTCTTAACGCTGGCCTTTTCAGATAGGACATGCAGAGAAGACGATATTTATTTATAAGGATGCATACATGATGCCCGAAGAGACTGGCCATTTGTCCAGAAAACGATTTGGCACATGTTGGCGCATGGAAAGCATCAGATATCTCAACCCGTCGATAGTAGCATACGCATTGCGAATTACTGCAGTGACATATTTCGTTTGGACTCAGTGGGATTCAAATCCATTACAGCAAAAACTAGCCTTAGCTTCATCCATTTTCTAAGCGATGGGGAGGTACAGCTGGGAGACCTGACTCGGAACCTGTGATTTTAATCACATTCGGGTCAACATGCCTACCGGCAAACAATTAAATCTATCAATTCGGATACAGTAAACAAACAGACTTTCTTATAGAGCCAATAGAGAATCGACCAGGAGATTTCAAAGTCATACTCATGGGGCACATTGTTTCTTCAGCACGCAGCCTACTTTACCGCATTGGTAGATTTCGTAGGATTCAGAATGCTGATTGGATACTTTGCAGGACTTAAATAACGCTTCCCGGTCCGGCCTGGATGTTGAATAAGGTAAACCGTTGGCCCCACACTAAGCATATGGTTAAATGAATTACATAAATCTACCAAAAACGCATATTCCTGCATAAAATATATAGTAGACTCTTGAGGGACTCAAGGAATAACAACGAAAAAGGACATGGAATGCTCTCATGCCTTGAATAACCTTACAAAACAATTATTTCATAGTAAAAGTAGACGTTTGTAGCACAGCCAATATTTCCCCCTTTTAATGGCCTTATGCTCGTAAAACAGGCTACTTAAAACGTTTCACTTAGAGCACCTAGCAAAACTATTAGAAAATTTCCTCAAATATTGTGGCAAAAGAATCAATATCTTCTTATATTTTGCAGCGTACCCTCAAAACAAAATTTAACAGTAACTAAATAATTGGAAACAGAGGCTGTTGATGTGGCAATTTAATTCTCTACCCAGCGATATTTTATATAAACGGAGACAAACATAGTAAAAAACGGACCTCATACTGCCCTTCTGTATTATGTGAAACCTGTATTGTTGCTTTTCTATACAATATATTTGATTTTATAAAAATAGTCAAAATAAATGTTCATAGGCATACTACGTGAG
Organism: Ligula intestinalis; assembly: GCA_036362985.1. Lineage (NCBI taxonomy): Eukaryota > Metazoa > Platyhelminthes > Cestoda > Diphyllobothriidea > Diphyllobothriidae > Ligula > Ligula intestinalis. The sequence continues at coordinate 3,940,858 of JAYGXS010000009.1, forward strand.
AAGATCCTTTTTACAGTACATACGTTTTTTTAGTTTTCAGAACGAGTTTCGTTAAAAAGCCCGCAGCCTAGCAGAACTGAAATGACTTCAGAATAGAGTAAACGATAATCAGTTTCACAACCTGAGTAAATGTCGATAACAGAAAGAGAGTTAATCTTGCGCATATTTCGTCATGTTGAACGATTTTCGGGGACTAATTTACGCTTGAAACCCCTCTGTGAGCATTTTGCTATTGCCTGTAGCATAATCTGTGGCAGTTTATTGAATATGATGCAGTGAGGGATAGCCGTCGTCTCAAATATAAATTCTTAAGAAGTTAATAAAGCAACGTGCTGTGGCAGTTTATTGAATATGATGCAGTGAGGGATAGCCGTCGTCTCAAATATGAATTCTTAAGAAGTTAATAAAGCAACGTGCGAATTGTTTAATTTTTTTTCAAAATCAAATGCAGTGTGGTTGATGTTTGGCTTGTACACACAGTTTTTTTGGCATTCATACTGAGCTTGCTGTATGAATGCAGAAGTGCCTGATTCTAAAACCGCTACTGTACATTTGATTTTGGGATAATCATTGATATTATTTGTACAATCCTTTTAATAATTATGTGTACATATATGTAGGCGTTACATTTTGCTAAGCTGTAAGATGATATTATGGCCTAGAATTCTTGTAACATGCCAACATATGCAAGAGATGGATACGCTTTCGTTAATTGGCATTGAGTAGGGTTGTCATACTGATTATCGTGTAGCCTCGTCTGAAGTCATTTTTCTCATTAAACGAGCATCCTTCTGACCGCTAACATAAGGTTTGTATTATAAAAAAGTGGCTTCTTACGCAGTATGCACTTTGATCATGGATTTTAACTGCCTCTTTAAATTCAAGTATAGTTTATGGAAAACATAAACGAAGAAATTATTTATTGTACTTATATGGTAGCAAATTACGATTCCTTTATCTTTAATGATTAAATAATGGGTGCCTTTTGACTTTAAAAAAGCTTCTAAATTGCCGAATAATTTTGAAAATTACGGACTGCTTTATTTGAAAAAAAGTTTAAAAACTGCGCGTTGTGTACGTCTTGTTGAGTGAAAAGCACCTTCTTACATTTGGTTTGAGAAAAAAAGTCACATTCATCGAACAAAATATTGTAACAAACCTAGAACATGCTGTAAACATTAAAGGCAGCAAACACAAATTTATGAATGTGATGCATTATGAGTGAAAACCTCAAAATCGTTCAAAAGCTCGTAATAAGAAATGTTCTAAAGCCGTAATTTATCTTTTCTTGAAGCATACAATTTAAAGAAGCGGCCATTGGCTACCAAACGAGTACAGGAAATGCTTTTTTCGTTTACATTGTCCATAGAATATACTTGAATTTATAAAGGCAGTCAAAACAATTATAAAAATGCATACTGCTTAAGTTGCCATCGTGTGCCATGCATATAATTTGTTAGCCGTCAGAAGAAAGGTCGTTAGAAGGCAGTATCCTATCGTGACTGAAATAACCTCAGAATAGACTACTGTATATTCATCTCGGAATCTTACCCAATGTCGTGCAGCTAGAAAGTGTCAATTTTTCACATATTTCGGCATAAACACGAATTTTAGGCAGCACTGTATAAAGTTGTAACTACTTTGTAATGTTGGGTAGTAAATCCTATAGTTTCTTTCGGTGAAACATGCCATTAACCGTCTTAAGTCATATTAATAGTTTAAAGCATGTCATTATTCAACGTTGCATGTATTATCTTATAATGGAATGTATTTTAGTACCTTAAACAAAATAATATTCATAAATATATGAAAGTCTTACCAGGTCTGCCTAGGGTAGCCAAAAAGAAGATAACGAGCACTCTCAAGAACATGTTGTACAATTTGCAGAAGTGCAGTTTATGTCCTCTTTTATAGACGGACGAGCGACCATTTAGAAGGCGTGGTCTGCTTCAAACGTGAAACAATTGGTTCAGCCAGCTTAGGACATTCTGTCAGTCATGCACTTTTGACCCTTACCTCTGTTGACGGTATTTTCATAAAATGTTCCTTTATTCTAACCGCTGAATGACAGAGTCCTTTGCGAAGCAGTAAATTATATTTTAATGTTCATTGGAACGCGTATCCACTGTTAAGCGATTGGTGTTTTCAAAGTCAATGATTAGAATGTTGTGAAGCCTGAGCATTGCAGATCAGCAACACACATTTTTTTAAAAAACCCTTTAAAGGTAAAGGACTGCATTTAAAGTAAGGGAAGGTGCCTTTTTTATACAGTTTACTGCCGTGCAATTAAAATTGAAATTTTAAGGTAACGTATAGAGCAGAAGTTATTGGAAACATAACTTGATCGGGTGCTCATCAAAAATGAATTCATGCAGAAAAAATTTATGCAAACAGCAAGTTCACAATAAATGGCCAATAGGCAAGCAATAACGTAGGCAAGTTGAACGCTGTGGCCAGAAAAAAACGGTTTTAAAATGTCTAAGGGAAAAAGGTTGGGAAGAGCAAAAAAATACTCGGAATGATGATTTAAGGTTTACAGAAATGCTCATATCCAATAGGTGTTCAGTAATGGAAGAACGCGGAGTTCTATTCTCCTGTTTTAATAGCCAACTGGGCAAGTTCGCCTTAACTCTGGCTCCCAATTGTCTTTGTGTTCGCCTTATGTACTTGCATCCACAAGTGCATGTAAATTCGTAAACACAGGTTGAAGTGGCATATAATGGCCTGGCATCCTTCGAAATAGGGTGAACGCAAAGACAATTGCTAGCCAGAGCTAAGGAAAACTTGCCGATTTCATTATTAAATCAGGAGAATAGGATCTTGTTCTTCCATTTCTGAACACCTATTTGATACGAGCATTTCTGTAGACCCTTAATCAACTTTCCGAGTACTTGTTTGGCCACTAGCAACTCGTATCGGACGCTTCCTGAACGCTACCTACTTACGGCAGTTTAATCCTGATCTATGTAAGCAAGTGGAGCATGTGGTCAATCTAAATCTGTCTTGCTAACACAAGCCAATAGTAGCGAATATTCGAGTCCCAAGAAGCAGTTCAGAAAACGAAGATGCGATCACTGGAACAAGAGTTTTATTTGCCTGACGTTTCGGATTCCGTCGGGAATCTTGAGTCATAGGTAATCGTAAACAGGTCTGAGACATGCGCAGATAACAGTTGAGTAATGTACAGATTGCACGGTATTTATAGTTCACAGCGGTCACCCGCATGCGTACTATAATTGTAAGTTCTTGTAGTCACCGCCTGAGGTCTTAATTGGTGCGGTGATTGCTCATTAATTGTCACAGCGTTCTTGTCCGCGTCGGTTGCGGGTTTGGTAATTGCGCGACAATTAGGCCTGCTGTCGTCGGAGTTGTTGTTGCACCCAGTCCTTCCTACGTGACTGATTCTCTTGCTCAGGAAATGTCTCAGTACACCCTAGGGGAACGCCAAATCGTTGCGCTTGTTGATGGACTGGGGGCCTGAAAACCGTGACTCAAGCAGCTCGCGGCTCACGCGGTTGTCCCCTCTTGCGAGGATTTCGGCCTCGGCAAACTTAAAAATATGGTCGGGTCCCGTTGAGTGACAAAGCAACTACGTCGGAGAAACTGGGAGATTACTCCGGACGCGAATGGCCGAGCATGCAGCGGGTGAATGCTGTGAACTATAAATACCGTGCAATCTGTGCATGAATGACCCCTTATCTGTGCATGTCTCAGACCTGTTTACGATTACCTATGATTAAGGATTCCCAACGGAATCCGAAACGTCAGGCAAATAAAACTCTTGTTCCAGTCATCGCATATTCGTCTTCGTAACGCAAGCCCTCTGTTTACACATTCCCATACCCAAACCCCTTTTTTTCAATGACGTTTTAACACCGTTTTTGCTGCCCAAATCACTTTATTTTCCTACGTTATTGCTTGCCTGTTGGCCATTTTTTGTGACCTTGCTGTTTGTATCGATTTTTTCTGTATAAATTCAATTTTGTGTTTTCCCATTCACTTTTAACTTTATGCAGCAAAAGAATGCAGCTGATGAGCACTCACGAAGTTTATTGTTCCAATAAAGTCTGCTGCATACGCAATCTTCACATTTGTACCTCAGAAAAGAGGCATCAAATTCAGAATTGACATTTTTGGGAAATTTTCACATTGCGATGGAGACGTCATTGGGTGACGTATATTTTTTTATTAATATAAAGCCAATAAACCCTTGGAAGTTGAATTTGCGAGTGAATAAAAGGACTTGGGATACGCTAGGAACGCATTTTGTACATCAACCATTTGCAGTGCTTTTTGCTGCTATCAGAGGGAGAGGCCTTTAGATAGTGCACAGTGACCATCTGGAGTTGGCCAGGAAAGGCCAAATGCGTGCATCTATGTCTCAGTCTTGGATTCGTTAATCGAATCGCCACTGCCTGGGCAGTCGCTGGCATTCGTTTGCGTAGAGGTTTGCAGTGGTTTCCTGTTAGTAACCTGAAAAGCTTATTTGGCGTTCTACATTAAAAACCGATTTTATCCTTTTTTATTTATTTGCACTGCAAGGACGTGCACGACAAAGTGTACAATGCTAGCGCTATTTTAAAAGCAGTCCAATTTGATGAATATTTTTCAAGGATGTTTATCCGTAATATTGGGAAAATTTTAATTATTGCCGGTAATGGAGTTCCTGCAACTTTCCGCGACCTGATTGGCTCCTGCTCCTTACTTCCTCCCCTTACCCCATTTCCCAGCGCAAGGAGTTCAAAAATTTTAAAGAATTTCCAAATAGCTCGGACTGACACATTTCACTTCACCTAATCGTTTCCATTTTACTATCAATAAATTATCTTGTTCGAAGCTACATCGTCGATGCACCATACGGGGCTTAAACGTGGAGCGAGGCATAATAAATATGAAATTATTCGAGAATACTTTTTAGCGTGATAATTTGATTAACAATTATATTTTCCTGGCCAACTAGTACTGTTATAAAACTCCCAAAAAGTTAAATTTTATGCAAATATTCCAGTTGGATTGCTTATCAGTCGCCTTAGTAGACAGATTTACTTGTTACTTTCGGCAACATAAATTATCTCTGACTAATTGTAAGTCATAAATGAGAATTGAATCCAGCTGTGATACTGATTATTTTGTAGTTTATTCTCAAGTTACTTCAGTTAGTATAGGAGGCCGGCTTTTAAACGAGCTATGTTTCAACCACTAGCAAAACTACTCCATCGTAAAAACTAACAACGTATCTAGCATGCTTTTTTATATTAAATTTTGACTGCCTGTATAAATTCAGATATATTTTTTCCGTACCTTTCAATTTATTTACGCTGCCTTAACTGTATTAAATATGTTTCACATCTATTGCAGTATTATTTGAAAACTATGTAACTTCTTTCTCAAACTGTAGGCTAAAGCGTACTTTTCCTTAAGCAAGATGTACACAGTGCGTAGTTTCTAAACCTTGAATTCGAATATAGCACTCACAAGATTAGAAAATTATACGGAAATGGAGCAAGCTTTTTAAAACCGAAATCTAACCTTTTTTTCAGTATACAATTTTAATAAGGCATAGTTTGCTATCAAATGTGTACAAGAAATATTTTTTGTAAATGTTTTCTATTAAATATATTTGAATTTATAGAGGCAGTCAAAATCAATGAAAAAAGGGCATACTCATTAAGAAGTCAGTTTTTCGATGAATACTTTTTGTTAGTGGTTGAAGCAAAGCTCGTTAAAAAGCCGGCACCCTATCCTGACTGAAATGTTTTCAGAATAGACAACATGATAATCAGTATCACAACTGGTGTCAATTCCGATGGGCCAAAGCGTATTATTCTTTCGCGATGTCGAAATATTGCATGATCAACGGCGTCTAGAGTAGGTACCGATTATAATTACTACTAATCCACAGAACTACCGTATGCGTATCTTCGCCCCCATCCCCCCACTCCTATTAATAACAGGTGTCAGCAATTGAAGTAATTGTTACTATTTCACAGTCGTTAAGGCCAATGATACTGGTGGTTCAGGCTAGAGCTAGTTGCCTGTTTGTCTCCTAAATGCTGGCTCTTAAACCAGACAACAGTAATGCGATCCTAGTGCGTAGATTTGCTCCGATCCGGCAAATGGGTTGGTCTACTTTATGCGAGATTGTTCACAGTTGAAATATGACCCGAGCGGTTGACGGAGTTACGACCTCACGTGAGAACTTTACTTTCACTGACCTCTGTGCTGCTTGGGAGATTTTTTAGGCTATTGTATTGCCACAGTGATCGTACAGTACAGTTAAGCCTGTAGGTGGCTTCGTCGTGAGATGACGTGGCGACCAAGTGACTACTTTGACCGTGACCAGGTAGGTGGGACAGGTTCAAACAGGCAAAAAGGCCATGCGACTGCGTTTTGAGCGATGCACTCCAGACAATAGTCTAGGCTGAATGAATTTACGCACGAGCCAAGCTGTGTGTTCATTTTATTGAGAATAGAGGCAAAGGTTAGCGTCTCAGGTATTTTTATAGTAAAAGAAGAATATTTTTTGATCACCAGAATCGTTATCTTATTATTTTGATCGGCCGGGCGTATATGCCTGCGGAGAGCGATGTAGGCGGGCCCAGGCCAACGGCTAAGTGATGGCCAACGTTCTTCATGACTGCAGAAGACTAGCGCGAGTAAGCCAAATATCTACTTAATGGCAGAATTATACAGACCGGTCTAAAGCTAAGAAGCAAAAGCAGTGTCAACTCAGTTGAATAAATTACTTGGAGAATTCAAGCGCCGGAAAGTGATCACTGAGAACGAACGGCGCCTTATGAAACCAACAGATACTGACCTTGCTCGATTTAATGGTCTGCCAAAGATTCATAAACTAAACTTTCCATTGTGGCTTATCGTTGCCCTGAAAGGCAGCCCCACTTACCACTTGGCTAAATGGATGTACACAAAATTAAACTTCTTCCACGAGAAACCATGTTCATGTGCTTGTCAGAGGTTGCCAACGGCTGACCGACTGCCAGGCCGATTCCGGCCAAGTTATAATAGCACTAAGGGCGTTATGATAGAGTCTGGGAATAAATTGTTACAGAACTACTTCGGCCTTATTTGTGTTCATCACTCAGAAATGTGTGAACAGAGATCGAAGATGCTTCCGAAGTTAAAATGTTCGTATGGTGGTCAGGGGTAATCAACGAAATATGGTATGCCAGGCCGATTCCGTTCAAGTCGTTATAGCATTAAGGGGGGCATTACAGCGTGGAGGGTACTTGACACAGAAGTCCATTGGGCTTTTTCGACGTCATCAGCCAAGCATAACCCTGAATACCAGCTGCTGCCCGATCAGCAGTGACAGCAATTGGCAGGTTGCGAGGCGCCGATGAACTGCGTTTCGATGAAGTGCTTTTGGCCCATCTGATAAACATCAGTGGTGTACCAACTGCGCCGTCTGTGAGTGCGTTTGTTTGTGTTGTCCGAACAGATGGTGTTCATGGGTATTATTGACTGATAAAGGCTAATAAGCCCAAATTAGTTCTGTATCAAGTTTGCCCAGACGCCATCATACCAACGTTAATGCGAATAAATTTGCCAGAATCGGCCTGACAGTAAGACACCCGTTTGCAAACGCTGACCACCCATGAACTTAGATTAGTTCAGAAGCCTATTCAATCGGTTTTCACACATTCAAGAGTGAATATTTACCCGATCAGCAGTGACAGGAAATGGCAGTTGGCGAGGCGCTGGTGAACTG
>JAYGXS010000009.1:3980342-4021766 GCA_036362985.1 Ligula intestinalis
AATGTAATGGCCTGATGAGAATTTATTGAAAGTATACGTATGCTCGCTGGTATTTCTGTTAATACAAGCGAAAATGCGTTTCTTAGGTAGCAATTGAGAAGATGAAGAAGACTCAATTGCTAGGACAATATGTTTATATGCCTGACGTTTCGACATGAGTCATGGATTTATCATCAGAGACATGAGCAGCAGAAATAGGTAAAGTATGCACAAAAGTTTGCAATATTTATGTAATGCTGTCATTACTGCAATCATACAGCGACAATTAACGTCAATTGCCTTTTGCACATAGATTGCTGTGCAATTAACGTTAATTATCGCTGCATGTTTGCAGTAATGACAGTACTCTATTAATACTGCACGCTTGCGTGCATGTTATACCTGTTTCTGCTTATCATGTCTCTGATGATAAATCTATGACGTATGTCGAAATGTCAGGCGAAAAAAACATATTGTTCCATCGATCAGATGTTCTTCTTCTTCTTAGTGATATATCTAACTATTGAAAACTGATAAATGAAGCGTTACATCAGCTGCGGGATATGATTGAGCAAGTTGACATTTGAGGTTTTTATCAGCATTTACAGTTCCACAGATGTTAATGCAAACTTAAGCGTATATTATGTTGGTTGTCGTATTCAGATGGCATACAGAAGAACCGAGGACTCTTTCAGTTCGTTCCGTAACATACCTGATGCCAAATTCAATATTTTATACCGACAATGCTCAAAATGTGTCGCAAAAAAGCGTGGATGCGGGACCTTTACTAACATGCGGATTACTTCCTGGCAGACGGAGGCTAGCGCATAATCCACGACACAAATTTCTTTTACCCAACCACTGCTAACTCGGTGCAAATGAGAATCAAGACGACCTTAGAGGCAAGCTTATCATCGTATTCATAAGGTAATGTTAAAGTCAGGTAGAAACTACACTTGACTGATTTTAGGTATCGATGGCAGTCGTCGATTAAAGCTCCCATCAGATATGTCAATAAAAGTTTTATCAAGAATCTATACGCTCAATATAGTAAATATTTACACATTTATTAACATCAGTAAATCATCAGTAACAGATGTTTGGATATTCCTAATCACATTTAAAATGAAATTTTTCCGATGCAGTGTTATGGGTAATTCCCAATGAGCAGCTCACTTGGGCTAACGGCTTCTTCTAAAGAGCACATGTATCGTAGATATACTCACAACGGTGCATTTAGTAAAAAAATTACCGATTTTTGACTTCATCGTGCTGCTGTCATTAGTTACTACTGGTTGTGACAATCCTGAAACACATGCTCTATACCATGCTTTTATTTTCGTAAGTAGTGTATTTCGCTATGACTGTCATAATTACAGAAGATTTAAATTGTCATATGACAGCATTATGCACTTTTAACTGTCCGAATTTATATCTTCCGAAAAAGTAAGTGCGCTTAAGCTTAGACGATATTTACTGATAACTTGTACGGAGGTTTATGTCAACTTACACAAATAACAGCTCAAAGCTAGCTTGCTGCTTCTTCAGCAAACTTTCCAATAGAACGTCAGTGCAAGAGTGCGGTGAACCGAAATACACCACTCTTTTCTGTATGGATGGCCGACGGCGGTTACTTAACCAGAATTGACCATCCTCTTCTGTTTTTCCCGATTCATTGAATTCAAATATTTTGCAGACCAACTAAATGTTGGGGATAACAGAAAAGTGTTGTTCACGTTTTGCCCAAATTCTGACACTGTTTGCAACTGTTCAGCGGTGTGCGGCTCAGTTATTTTATGTTGATTATCTGGTTATTGCTATGAAGTTGATATAAGTAGGCCGATATCTTAATGCTAACGTTTAGTCTACTTATGTCTGAGAGAACAGAAGGCACCATGCGAATTTTTACGAATTTTTTAACAACGAAGTGTGCTAATAGTCAGGTTATGGATAAAATATTGAATAATCTGTGCCCTACGTAACCGTATTCAAACAGCTACCTAATTTGCATATTCAATAACATATAAAATAAATATTCAAGAAGGAATAACACGGCTGGCCTAATTCAACCTTCCACTTATTTTTTAAAATGATTGTGTAAGCTTATATTTAAAATCAAATACAATATAAGAAAGCAGCAGCCGCCCTCAGGCTACCCTGACCGACCCTGTGCGCCCCAAAGGAACTGCATCTTGGCGCCGCCGTTACCCTAGCTAAAAGCCGCCAAATCAACAGCCAGCAGCTTATTCCCATGCTCATCAAATGTTGAGCCCATCTCACCCTCACCACTGCACTCAATTTTTCTACTAACCCACATGGTTAATTTACGAAATTAACGTATAAATTTATTGAACACAAATGTATGTTTACCAATTTATTGTTTGATATGATTGAAGTTACGTTGTATTCTGACAGACAAAAGAAAACAGGCTGCGGTCCATGCAAAACGTCGCGATGGCCATGGTTGTATGCAAGTGTACTGGCCCAACTCCGCCTGCATATAACAACCGCTTTAACATTGAAGCACGTAAACATGTATCAGGTCCTGCTTACACCAGTCTGGTCTGACTAATCACAAAACAGGCTAACCTATACAGTATACACACGTTGATGTGCTCACAAAAATCCGACACCGGTTATTTGCAGGCGGTTGGGTATTCGTCAGATATTACTGTTCCTACAACCTACTCCCTGCTAGATGTTTATATAATATACTTCGCTATCCAGCTGACGCCACATCATGTATCGTTCTGCACGGAATCTGGCCTCAAAATCGTAGCGGCAAGGTTTTGACCTACTTATGTAAGCGTTTGATACAATATTTGCCTCCTACTCTATAATCAAAAACCTCCTTCGACTGCGTTTGAATTTTCATTGTCATGCTACGTGGTCATACCGGGGGAATTTTAATTTCGAAGATCCTATTTTGCAGTGACCTGAAAATTATTAGCAAATCTGTGCTACCACGTGATTAATGTGAGTGAAGATAATTAAAGTAGACAACATATTTGTTAAAAAGTGAAATTAAGAATCTGAGTGAGGATCCAACATACATTCGGGTTGTTTATTGCGTTCGTTGAATTAGGTTGAAGCGAAAAATGCTGTTTACTAGGGAACATATCAGTACAGATTACTATACTGGGGGCAAATAGGGAACAAATGAGGCTAGATCCAACTGCTGTTTACATCCAAGTTATAGTAGATCACATATCTGATGAAAGTTTGGGGACTGGGAGACTTAACACAAAGTTTAGGTTGCTAATTTAGCCCTTTGGGTTGCATTGAAACGTAAAATGTTGTTAACTAGGATTAAATTCCTTTCAGGCGGAAATGGCAAAATTCGTCGTTTGTAAATATTCAAGGCGTTTTCTACGCTATTAAATGCTGTGGAACAAGGCTTTTTGGTTGTTTAACGTTGCGCTATAAAAGAACATTCATGAAGGGCAGGAACATTTTAATTGTATCTGTTTACAAAAGGGAGCATTTTGTTTTGCGTCCATGGAATTGAGGTTGGTGTACGTACGAGATATAGCACTATAGTCGAGAAAAGGTCGATTTTTTATGTAGGAAATGTTTGCTCTACAAATTTGTCACATTTAGTGCCCTAGAAATTAGAAATAAACTTACAGGAGACCAGCATGTGTTTTATTACCCTAAAATATTGGTCCTTTTTGACTCTACAGCAAGGTCACCGACTAAAACATGTTTAACAGTTACCATTGTTCACTAACTCCATCCGAATGTTGTCAATATATTGAGGAAAATCAATAAATATAAACACTTGGAACGGAATAGGCCGAAGATTATCATGTTAAAGAATATTGGCAATATTTTGAGATCAGTCTTTTGTGCAAGTTAAATCAAAGAACGGTACCTTGAAGTAAAAGAGCTCATTGAAAACTGCTATAGGTTGCAACGAAATGTAAGTTCTTTCATTTCCAGCAGAGTGTCTTCCTCGAAGTTTAAGGGAAGTCTAAAAACCGGTCAAATATCCCATTTTGATTTTGACTTTATGTTCAAAAACGGTGTCGTACACTAATTGTCGACTTTGAAATATCTAACTTAAGCACTTTTGGAGGAGATAAGTTGTTATAAAAAGCTTTTTAATGAATCATCGACATATTTATTGTTGTGGAAATTCCTTTTTCTCGGCAATGAGTCAAAATGTTTGGCTGATTCTTAAATTGTGGCCCACACAGGCAGCTATCGAAGGACGATTGTCTTAGAATTCATTATTAATGTAAATGCTTTTAAGATATTTCTTATTTCTATGTTTTTGGTAAAAAGGTTTGAACAAAATCCGTGCTTATGTAAAAACAAAGCAAAACAGGGAAATTCGTAACGTGTTCAGCAGAATTTTGAAAACAGTTTGTTGCTCGTCACACTTGAACTCTTGAAATATTTTTTTAATATGACAAGCGAAAATTCTTTCATCATACGCAAGATGGTATGAATTTGATTACAAGTACAAACTTAATCTAACTCTGTAGTAAAAAACCAGCCTATCCATGTGTGGCAGTCAATCTTTTTATATTCCGCTCAACAGCCGGGATATGATTACCCTAGAAAATATTTGTGCAAATGTCATTAGAAATTGATACAATATACGCAAGAATCTTTTCGTTCATTAAAAACGGAAATTTTCACGAAGTATCCACATTGGGAAAACATCTTTATCTAAGGTGACCATATCCACTTCTGACACATAAAAGGCAAGCTTAAGTTGAATGGTATGTTGACAGAAAAAGGAAAACATGCTCCCGTCCACGTGATATGTCGCGATGGTCATGGCTATACGCAAGTTAACTTACCCAAATCTGCGTGCAAATACCAACCGCTTAAACGTGGTAGCACGTAAGCATGTATTAGTCAAGTCAAGTCAAATTTATTAAAGGAAAAATAGGCAAAGGCCTTTGAACTCCCTCTTGGTACATAGGATTAAAGAAATGCATCGGCAAAGCCGAACATTCTAAAGAAGTCGTTGACACAATTTCAAACGACTACTCGCTTGTTTCAAGTAATAAACTCACATTCAGATTACACGAGCCAGCAGTGTAACTGAGAAAGAATAGCAGACAGTGAAAAAACTCCTAAGGCTGGCTCATAATTCAAAATGGAATGTCATTTTTGGTTTTTAGGAGAAAAACTGTCGCTCGTGGGGAAGCATGTGAATGATAGGGGCATGATGCTTCTGTGAATGTTGACGGTAGCCATGGCGTCCATGACGAGTAATATCTACACCCGAAGGACCATACGAGGAGGAGACCTCGGAGTCACGAGAACGTCCCGAAGACCATAGATGCGACCATGATACGCCTTTGCTGTGTCAAGAGCCGAGGAACCCACCACGTTGTCAGCAGTCGGTCGATACGAGAAAGGGTGTGACAGGGCCGCATAGCCTAGGACCATAGGTGCGATAGGTGCGTCCTCAGACACGATCGGCGCAGATCGCATAGTGAGTAGAGACAACATAGGTAGATAATGGCAGAGACTCATTTTGTTAATTACTAATAATAATAATACTACTTACAAATTACTATTAATATATATTTATAGCATTTCTAGCATTTCAGGTTTTGGATGTAGAGCGCTTCAATTTTTAGAATCGGAATAGTTCAGTGATTGGATTTGGAGTAATTAATCGTGACGATACTCATTAAATCGGTATAGGTTTGCCTTAAAGACATCCACGGAAGGGGACATGACAATATCCGCAGGAAGAGCATTCCATGCCTGGATTACCCTCTTAGAGAAACAGAATTTTCTTGGGTCAAGTCTTGCCCCAGTCACACGTAATTTGAGGGGGTGTCCTCGCAGCCTAGAGGTGGTGGCCCGCTCAAAGAAGTCATTTGTTTGGAGGCAGCAATCCTGACCACGCAACATGCGAAATGCCTGGATTAGGTCCCCACGTATCTGCCTGTAATCCAGAGGAAACAAGTCAAGATTTACCAATCGGGTCTCATAAGGGAGGTTCCGTTGTCCTCGTACTAATTTTGTTGCGCGTCTTTGTACCCTTTCGAGGTTATTTTTGTCTTTGGCTGTCCAAGGTCTCCAGGTTTGGATGGCAAATTCCAGTTGAGGTCGCACGAACGTGCCGAATACCTTGCCAAATACAGCTTTGTCAAACTTAGCAAAGGCTCGCTTGATTAGATACATGCCCGACATTGCGGATTTAGCCACTTTCAGGACGTGGAGTGATGGCTTCAGTGTAGGCGTGAACCACACCCCCAGGTCTTTCTGAGCCTCAACCTCTGGCAGCGGCGTGTGATTCAGGTAATACACCCTCCGAGGCGTAGTGCTGGTTCTACCAAAGCGCATTAGGTTGCATGTGGCCACATGGAATGGCATGAGCCAAAGAGTCGACCATTGCTCTAGTCTATGCAAATTTGCCTGGAGGTTTAATTCATCGTCTTGGTTGCGTATGACCTTCCAAAGTTTTATGTCATCAGCAAACATTGCGATTTCGCAGTCTAGTCCGCTTATGCAGTCATCAATATATATAAGGAAGAGAATAGGGCCAAGAACAGATCCCTGTGGAACCCCGCTCTCAACTGCTACCTCCGCCGACTGCTGTTCGCCAAAACATACGGTCTGGGTACGACCAGTCAAGAAGTTTGCTATCCACTGCAAAAGGTTTCCCCTTACCCCTATGCGGCTGAGCTTGTATAAGAGACGTTGATGGGGCACCGTGTCAAACGCCTTCTTGAAGTCTACGAAGACTGTATGCACCGTATTCCCTTCATCGATCGCTCGGGTCCATTGTTCTAGACAATAGAGCAGATTGGTCAAGCAGGACCTTCCCCTGCGGAATCCGTGCTGCTTATCAGAAAGAAGTTGATGTTGCTCCAAAAAAAGCATCAGCTCGCGTTTGACTATGCGTTCCATAAGCTTGCAGGATATTGAGGTGAGGCTGACCGGTCTATAGTTATTTGCGGTCGCCCGACTTCCACTTTTGTGGATGGGTGAGATCCACGCTGTCTTCCAATCGGGTGGCACTTGTGCAGTATTAAGAGAAGCTCGGAAGATAAGGTACAGGGGTACCGCCAACTCTATGGCTAGCTCTTTTAATAGCTTTGCAGGTATCTCATCCGGACCTGACGACTTCGTTTCTTTAAGCTGTAGAAGTTCTCGCAGAACGGTAGCTTCCGTGAGTGCAACCGAGTCTATGGTCTGGATCACACCCACACTGCAGTTAATAGCGGTGAACTCAGCCTCTCTCGTAAAGACCGACTGGAAGAAGCAGGATAGATGTTCCGCCTTTTCGTTAATCTCGCAAATTTCTACACCGTCGTCTGTTTTTAGCAGAGTACATTGCCTAACGTAGCTGTAGAAAAGCTTTGGGTTTCCTACTGCACGATTTATTAGATTACTCTCGAAGTTTTGTCGGCTTATTCGTATCAGGCTCTTAACCTTGTTTCTCTGTGCCTTATACCTACTGTACGATTCGGGGGTCCTCTCTCTGCGATAGATTAGGTCCTGCTCTCCCCAGTCTAGTCTGACTTATCACAAAACAGGCTCATCTATGCAGTGTACGCACGGTTAATGCGCTCACACAATTCCGACATAGGTTATTTGCCATAAAATATATTTGAATTTATAAGGGCAGTCAAAATAACTGATAAAAAAGACATACTAATTAAGAAGCCAGTTTTCACAATGTACACGTTTCGCTATTATACAGAAGGAAGGTCGTTAAAAAGCCTGCGTCCTATCACGACTGAAATGACTTCAGAATAGACTACGGGATAATCTGTATCCCAAACTGAGTCAATGAAGTTTAGCGAAAGAGTATCAGTGTTTCACATATGTCGAAATGTTGCGTGATTTTTGGCATTTTTTAGACTCTAGTAATTTGTATTTGTTTGATCAAAGTTGACTTCCTTTATAAATTAAAATGTAGTATATGGAAAGCATACGCAAACAATCTTTTTTTACTTTGTTGGCAGAAAATGTCGCCTTTTTCAAAGTAACTGCTTAAAGGAGGAGTATCCTTCAGTTTTTCAAAAAGATTTCTCAAATGCCCAATTATTCTTAAAGCAACTGACTTCTTCACTTAAATTCAAGAAAACATTCTGCGCACTGTGTACATCCTGTTTAAGGAACAGTACGTATTCGCCTATGGTTAAAGGAAGAAGTCACATTGTTCACAGAAACTGCTGCAACAGACGGGGAATATACTGTATACATTATAGGCGGCATTAATAAAATGACGGATATGAAGTATAGCGAATAAACACATCACAATTATCAAAAAGTTCCTAATTTGACACCCTTTGAAAACCGAAAGATCCAGTTTCTTTAAGTATAGCCTTTAAAGAACGTGTACTTGCCTACCTAATGAATATTAGAATCATTTTTCGTGCATACCTTCCATAAAATAGATTGAAAGCAGTCAAAACCAATAAAAGAATTCATAATCAAGTTGTTGCTGCATACCGAAGACTGAATTTGAAAAATAACGTCCTATAAAATGCGTATTGGAATATAACATATTAGATTTTCATTAAAATGTTCGTGTTGCATTTATTATTATCACGCATGCTACCCTCAGCACACTGTCCACTAAGGAACACCTGATTTATTGTCTAATAAATCGAAGTAAATTTGGCAGTTTTTGACACAATTTAGAGGTTTCTGTGGATTAGCAATAAATTTCACATGTCTACTACGAAGATCCGTTCCTTTTCTACGTTGTGTACTTAAATATAATAAATTCAAGAGAGGAAATTTTTCGCTTACTAATAAGTTAACTGGAAAAGCTTATGTATTCGCAAAGCAGGAGCAAATGTTTGCAAGTATATATTTTCGAAAAACAGGACAAAAACGTTTGTTTCGTTTAATTTTGACGTATTTTTGATATTTTTAACAAAACATAGTGATTTTTTCGTAAGTTATGTTGTTTACCGTGACGTTGACTTAGTCCGTGAAAACCCTTCATCTTGTTGCGGGGACGGCCACCAAAAAGCAACGCTATATTTAAAACCCTATTTATATCCACTTTGCTAATAGAGGAAAATATCCGAGGTAGCAGTTCGGAAGAAGAACAAGCGATCACTGGAACAAAGTTTTTATTTTCCTGACGTTTCGGATTCCCGAGACATGCGCATGTCTCACACTGTTCTTATTTTCCCTATGAGTAATGATTCCACAGGGAATCCGAAACGTTAGCACATTACACCTTTTGTTCCAGTGATTGCTTCTTTTTCTTCCGAAAATCTATTTTTTCAAGTAAAGGCCATCTGGCACCTTTTTAATGCACCGCATGTCTGACGAATCAACGGTGATAATAAGTATGACAAATGATAGCTTTTATTCAAAAATCCTTTTTTAGGAATGTGGTTTCATGTTTGCGTGCCTCTACATGTATGGTACGAATGGACATCTGCAGTAAAAATAATGTGAAAAAAAAATTTCTCGAATAATCCGTTTGAGAAAATGGTATAATGTATCCTCTGGCAAATGAACAGGGCAAAATCCATGTATACAGGAAAATATTATAAACATGGAAAACCAGCAAGTATTCGCCGAAATTCCAGCAGGATTCAGAAACATGTTGTAGAAAAATTTAGTTGAGAAAAAATGACTGAAACCACGAATTGTGCACAGCTGGTGCAACTGAATTATTCACTGTTTCTTAACCTTCGTTATAAATAAGTGGGGCCTGTTGTCATTCTGGAGGATTCTGGAGGATAATTGCTCAGGCCATCCTACCTTGACAGTCTGCTTACTGTAGCCACAATTGTTAACTCCAGGTGGAATTAATTTTAATCATTAGATTAAACTCCCTATCTCATTTTTTAAAGCGTGGTTTGCACAAAGGCCTTTTCTACTCTGTGAGTTCTACACCCACCGAGGCCGCTAGTTTTTCACAATTGGTTTAATTGTATTCAAAATATGTGATTTAACTGTTTGTAGTTTTTTTATTTGATAAATGAGGATCAGTTTAATTCTAAATCATAGCTTATATGTGTCTCCTGAATGTCTGAAATGTGGTCCTCCATCTATTATCTCTTGAAAATTTCAGTGAACAAACTGGTATAATTTAAAACACTTTGGTGAGGTTTTGTATCTTATTTTATACCCGGCTTCTCCAATAGATTGAATAAATTACTAAGCATACAGCATCAAATCCCAAGTTCTAGTCAAACGCACACTGGACGTTATACATAATACATAAACAGATTAGTATTATTGAAAATACGGTTCTTCGAATCCTGCAAACCAATTTTAGGACGAAATTTAACTTGATAATTAAGCGTATTGCTTAACAGGCTATTATTATCAAATTCGTGAGATTAATAATTAAAAGGGCTTTGGTTTGGAAAACTGCCCTCTTATTGAAAGTTATTGGCGCGAATGGGCTCCCATGTTTGCTTAATCATGAGTATGTTTGCATAAAAGTAATTCCGTATGCAATACGGGAAGACAGGATGTAACTTTCTTCTTATTTACATTGTGCTAAGAATTCCATAATTAGTAAAAAAAAGGTGGAATAATAGTCAATTCCAAAACTGGAAAACTTTGTGCCAAGTTGATTTAATGTAACTAAAGCGAAGTTTACGGAATCGCATTTATTTAAATCTCAAGCAGCGCTAGAAGTATAAAAATTATATTGAGCTATTCTGCGCAATTTTTTGGGCAAAAAATGCAGTAAAAAATTTGTTGGTAGAAAATTTTCTTTTGCCGCACTGGTGGTTCAACGCGAAATCAAAGTTTCTACATGTTACTGCGCAGAAAGCATCAAGAATGTCTTATTGAATGTAAGTAATGTAGAAATATAGTTTTTTTTGGAAATAAAAGGTTCCACTTGAGCGTTATTTATAAATGAAACAAACAAAAGAATAATAATTATTTCAAAATATGGTCGTATATGTGGCCTGCTTTTTGTATTCGGACCTTTAAATTCGACTCGTTAAATAAAACGAAAAATTATCCGTTTTAAAGAAAAAGGGTATGTTCTTTCATCTTTAGTCAAATTTATTCGTTTTCCTTTGGAAAGATGGAAAAAATTGTCAAAAGTCTGCAATTTCACAGTGAGATTATATTGAAAAAAGTAAATATACGCAAAAGTTCGTTAGCTTAATACCCAATGAAAGCACTTTTTAAAGAGGTGACCTCTTTTGTAATTTTTTTTATTCATTTTACGAATAAAAATATGCGTGTTATATAGAAGATATAATTTATGCTCGAAAATTTGGTTTGCTATTTTGGAGAATTTCTAAATTTGAACAACATGACTAGCTGCAATGGACATAATATCCGAAAACGCGTTTTTTGGTATGATGCAAACCTTAAACAAAAGGCCAATGACTAAACGTTTAAATCAATGCATGTAAATTTTTGAAAATAAAGATAAACATTTTCTTGCGAAATTTAATAAAAAAGTAAAGACCAATTGCCATAGGCACAGCATATTTTTACTAAAGACAAGCTCTTTTTGCATAAAAAATTTGTTGCGTGAAATTTTCTACTTAACAAACTATTTAAATATGTTGTTTTAATTAGTACCTATTTTTGATGTCTCCAAAAGCTGGGATTTATCGAGAAAGTTTTATTATTCTTAATAAACACTTACTATTTCTTATATTTCTTTCAAGTACTAAATATGCCAAATGTTGCTGACTATTATTTATAAGTTTTTGTTAATGCGTTCCCGCTGGAATGGAGAAATATTAAAACATATACATTTAGAAAATGTGCCTGCAGCACTCACAGAACTGTATGAGTAAAAATGATAAAAATATGGCTCAGTAAGAATTTTCCCTGCAGTCATTCATTAGAAAATCATAACTTCAGTTTCGAACACATTTTACTTTGACACCGACGATTCGTGCCGTCAACTGGACAGGGCCATAGTTTCTTAACCTTTGCTTCGTAAAATAACTACTAAACTTTCTACATAACTGCATTTCACTAAAGTTTACTATAAATATGAGACAGCATCATTTATTTTTTATTCAGAAAACTTTTGAGAAATGTTTTATTGCATGAATTTCAAGGTTTTATGCTCTAGCTCATCTTCAGACAGATAGAGGCTGACAAAAAAGTTAGCTCAAATTTTTTCGAACATAAGAACATATGGTTGGTCCGGAAACAAGGTAAATGCAGTAACTCGCACTGCATTATGTAGACAGTGGGGAAAATATTACTAAACAGTATTAAAGCATACGATCTGTTGGTGACTGTCTACACTTGCATCTGATCTTAAGCATTTCTAATTGCCATACAAATCGATAGGCCTCATCTGCCAACATTGGCCAGAGTAATTCGTGGAAATTCCTTGGTGAGCAGGTGCCAACTATTTGGGTTTGCTTCTGGGTGATGTATCCAGCGTGTGCATAGCAGACAGATATCGGCGGTCCCATCTTCTCACAGCTTACTAGTGTTCATGTATGCGTGTGCATAGAGATTTCCCGGGTTGACCACAATTGAGTGCATTACAACTGGTTAACATGGGAGCAGTTCCTTACCCAAGGTGCATACGTCCACGTACTTCCTGGGCTTTACACATCAACCCTAGAGGTATTATTACAATAAACCTCTCAGAATCAAGTGCAGGAATATTTGCAAAAGACTGGTTTATTTTCTCTTCTCCCACCAAAAAATATTACATTTTTGTATAAATCATTCCCATTTAAGGATATTTGCTTTAATGTTCATATGTCTCGACAGCTACTGGTCAGATCTTAGTAACCTTGTTGTTCCCCTTTGTTTACGCCACATAAATTATTGGTTAATAAGGACATACGCTGAAGTTTGTCAGATGAATTGCCCAGCACTTCTGTCTCCTACTGCCAATCAAAGATGAGTTAGCACTGAAGGTCAGTTAAGAGCGCAGGAACGTTTTCATTGAAAAGGCCCTGCTTGGCTTTCTCCTCTATTCATTTTGTGACCACGAAACATGGCCTTGTCACTTGTTGCCTTTCTCGCAGTTTGTCTGGCCGCACTCAGTAAGTATACTGATTTCTCTGTTATCTGCGCTCATTGTCTTTAAACTGGCTTGAACAAATTTTTGCAGTTTTAGAAGGGCATGGCGAACCAAGGGATTTAATGTTGCGTAAACGTTGTGGGACAAACTTCGTCGATTACAAAGTAGAGGTGCCATTTGCTTTAGAGGTAAGGTTCCTTTCGGTTAAGATTTTTATTTAATGCGCATGTCCATGAATTCTTTGTTTCATTCATCTTGTTCACCTCTTTATAAAAAAACATATGATACAAAATGTTTTCAAGCACACCTCAAGCACAACTTATACATGTACATTTCTACTATCGCCTAGGCTGCTATCGGGAACTGCAGTGTTGCCAAGGGAGTGTGTGGAGTTATTGACGGTAAAATATCATAATCCTTTGAATGACTTGCAACACTTTAACCAACTCCACTATCCACATAGTCTTTCCTAGGGCATCAGGAGACATTCGGCTTTCCTAGTGGCACAAGCTTCGATGAAGATAGAAGTGTTATTGTGATCAGAAGCAAGGAAAACACCCACGACTATAAAACACTCTTCGTAAACAGTAAGCCATATTTCTGTTTTATTACTTCATTTTGAAGGTCGACAGCATGCTACAGAGAATGCTCTAAAGGGTTTTTTGTGGGTAAGGGACGGTTTAGTGGATCGTTACCAAACATTTTCTGTGCCATTTCCTATAGGGGTAAGTTCAACTGCTGGTTACTGTTATAAGGATCTGTTTTGCCTGTAAATAGGGCTTAATACTTTATTATTTCTTTAGGAAGTTGATCCAGACATTCCATACACGAAAATTAAATGTAAGCAAACGAACCTTTCGCATATTCTGAACATCCCTTTCTTGTACACATGAGCAAAGGCAGCAGCCTTTAGAGAAAGGAACATAAACATAGGCCCAATTTTATGCACTACGAATGCCATGACACTGACCAAATAAAGAATTAACGAATATCACTTATACGGGTTTGTGTAAATGCAGTTTTCTCCATTGTTCGGCCACCATTTGTTCTACAATAAGGATGGCTTTCTATTTTTATTCACACGATGCCAATACTCACCTTTTAAAATGTGGTTACTTCGTTCAAAACGGATATATGCTCACTGACCAAGTCAAGTAACATGCGCATTCTCTGATGTAATTAAGATGACTTTTAGTAGCCCGACCTTTCAAAATCCGTCACACATCACCCCATAAGTCCATTATTCATGCGTTTCCACTATTGTCTTCGATGCTGGATCCACAACAGATTTCAAAGCGATCCAGTGTCCAAATCGGCTGCTTTTCTGTGCGTTTTAGCGCTTACGATGCTCTTTAAGCTAAAGCAACCAACCAGCATGGTTTATGTATTTCATTACCATATATATGTAAAGTTCTGACGATAATTTATCAAAAACAAACGTACAGTAGGTTACATATCTGGTACAATGTTGGGGATTTAACTCAAACTTGAGGTCGTTTATAAGGTTTATTTGGTTGGCGTGAGGCGCAAAATGCTGTTTATTAGAATTGAACTCAATTCAGATCAGTACATTTGAAGAAAATACAGGCGGAAATGGGCGAGATTCAACGTTCGTTGATATCCAAGGAATATCCTATGCCATTAAGCGCTGCAAAGAAAAGATTTATATTTGTGCGTGCTGAAGTATAAAAATACTTTCACAAAGAACAAAAAATGTTTAATTATATCTGTTCACAACAGACAAAATTTTTTTTTGCATCCATAAAATTAAGGTAAGTGTACTTACGAGATACAACACTAGAGTCGAGAAAAGGTTGATGAATTTTGTTCACAAATGTTTGTTCCACAAATCTCTTGCGTTTTGTGCCCTAAAGATAAGTAATAAAATTAAAAGACGCAAAAATGTGTATTACTTCGCCAAACTTAGTAGGCCTATTTGAATATAGATAAACTTCCTCGAAATCTCATGTGTTTTCTAATTAACCTCGTAAATTAACTTCACCAAATGTTGTCAAAATATAGAAGAAAATCAATATATATGAAAACTTCAAAAATAAGAGGCAAAAGATTATCATGTTTAAGAATATTGTAGGATATTTTTGGTTTTTCTCTTGTACAATTAAAATTAAAGAACGGTGCCCTGAAGTAAACGTACGTATTGAACAATGCTCTGTTTAGCGTAGAAATGTAAGTTCTTTCATCTACAGCAAAGTTTTAGGGAAGTGAGGAAACCAGTCAAAATATCCCGTTTTGTTCTTGACTTCTTTTTTTCTTCAAAGACGGTATCGTTTACATAAAGTCGATTTGGACATATCTAACTAATTCGCTTTTTGAGGCGGTAATTTGTTATAGAATGTTTTTAAATTAATCTTAGTCGTATATTTTCTCAGCTTTTGTTGTGGAAATTCATAATTCTCGGCAATGGGTTGACATGTTTGGGCGATTTTAATGTCATGACCCACACAGGCAGCTATCAAAAGAGGAATTTTTAAGAACTCTTTATTTAGGCAGATGCTAAATTTTCGGTAAATATGTTGAACGAAATTGGTATTTATGGACAAGCAAAGCAAAACTGTGAAATTCGTAAAGTTTTGAACATAATTTCGGAAAACGTTAGCTCCTTGTCACCCTCGAACTCTCAAAAATTTTTTTTAAATGTAGCAAATGGAAATTCATTTTAGCATACAAAAGATGGTAGGCATTTGATAACAAGTACAACCGTTACCTCAATCTTTACTAAACAGTCAGCCTATCCGTGTGTGGTAGTCAATATATTTATATCCCGCTCAACAGACGAGATGTGATTTCCATAGAAAATATTTTTGCAGTTGTCAATAAAAATTGATACAAAGCACGCAAGGATCTTTTCATGCATTAAAAGCGGAAAGTTTTCCGAAGTTTCTTAATTTGGAAAAAACTGTACTCAAGGTGACTTCATCATTTTTTAAACATTTAGTGCAAGTTTAAATGTTATTAAAAATATTTAGTCAATATTTTTTTTGTATTTGTACTTATTCTGTATTACTTTGCCATCCTTTTCCATTCCAATGCCTTAAACACACTTTAACTTCACAATAGAACAGTAAATTTGCAAATTGCCATTTCTTGAGTTTGCAGAATTTGTGAAAAATACATTTTTCTATGCTTGTAAATAGTAATTTCTCAATCAAACTCTAACTTGTTGTTACTTATAGTTCTTACTTTACTGTTGTAATAGTTTGGGGGCATGCCGCGTGAAAAAATACATTTTGCTATGCTAGTAAATAGTAATTTCTCAATCAAACTGTAACTTTCTTTTACTTTTAGTTCTAACTATATTGTTATAATAGTTTGTGAGCACGCTGCGTGTGCTGACCACCCGCGAAATGACTTTCATTACGTTTTTTACTTATTTCATGAGATAGTTCACTTAATGTTTGTTTGCCAAGTTATCTTCTAAAGCCATAATGTCAAATGTTGAGCAAATTTTTATAAAGTCATTCGCAATTTTTACTTTTATCAGGCCTTTATAACTATACGGTAATTAAGTTAATAAACTACGCGGGTTGGTAGAAAAAAAAGAACGGTTGTCAAAAAAGGGGGAGAAAAAGGGGTCACAATCTGATCAGCGTTAGAGGAAACTGGTAGTCGGCTGAGGTGCTGAACTGCTGACTGTTGGAATAGCCGCTTTTGACCATGGTAACTGCGGTGCCGCCATGAAGTTCTTTTTGTTCAGGCAGGCTCGGTCGGGGTAACCTGATGGTTGCCACTTCTGCCGTAGCCAGCCGACGCTGTTCAAGAAATTAACGTGTAAATGTAAAGGCCCGATGAGAATAATCGAAAACATAAGTACATTCGCCATTTCATCTTCTGACATTTTCAATGGGAACTATCGCAAAGTTTTATTTTTTTTAAGAGCTCAAGACTCCATTTATCTTAAAAAATGTATATCACCATTTAGTGGAAACAAACATCCGGCTGAATGGAAGACTACGAAATGAACCTGTGGAACTGCAGTTTGCGGAACACAAGGATGGAAGCGGCGGAAAGTACACAATAAAAATCTTTCCTCAGCCCAAATGCGCGCCCAAAACCCGCGCGGCCAACCCAAATGCAAACGATCACAACAAAAAACCGCCGTCAGTAACGCAGCCTGCCAACCCAGATACCACCGCTGACGACAAGACGCCTCCGTCAGTAACGCAGCCTGCCAACCCAGATACCACCGCTGACGACAAGACGCCTCCGTCAGTAACGCAGCCTGCCAACCCAGATACTAACTCTGACGACAAGAGGCCTCCGTCAGTAACACAGCCTGCCAACCCAGATTCTAACTCTAACAACAAGAAGCATCCATCAGTAACGCAGCCTTCCAACCCATATGCTAACGCTGACGACAAGAAGCCTGCGCAAGTAACGCAGCCTGCCAACCCAGATGCTAACGCTGGCTACAATCACTCTCCGTCAAAAGACCAAACTACCAACACAGCCGCTTATGCCTTCTCGCTTGTGCCCATTCTCCTGGTGTCTGCATGGTTGTTTCCAGGGTTGTAGCTTTGCTGAAACACGTCCGGCTGTATGAACAGTCTTTAGTGCTGCAAAATACGGTTTTATTCACTCGAACTCCCTAACCTAAAGTCGTTGAATAAATTTACCCTGGTATTTGCTACTTACGTTCACTTTCATCAGCAACAAATGAAAGGGTAAAAGTTATGGTGAAAAGTGTTTGACTTCGATCTCTTTAGTACATATGTCACGAATTGGCAGGGGGAGCACTGTATTATACAGCACACGCGCGTGGCGCAAGGCTTTGGAACTTTAACAGTGCATATAAGCAGGCCAACAATAAGATGAATCACACTAAAACTGTCACATTAACCCAACGCTGGTAATTTGATGCGAATTGATTGTGCAGGTCACCCATTTGGGAGTGATTTCGCAGAACACAGCCACTCCTCCTTCGTAGTGCCGATTATGTTACGAAAACGTTTTGAAGTAGTGCCCATTCTCCTGTCATAACACTAAAACCTGTCATTGCCTTAACAATAAACCTTATATTGATCCTAACAGCAAACATATTCCTAATCACAACGAAAGACCCAAAACGGCACCCATTTATAAAGCACCTATAATGAAACCCTTATTTTAGTCCTAGATTTAACTTTTACGCCCAATAAGCGCGAATAGATTTTCCTTTCTTACCGTGGAGTCGCGTGAATAATCCCTAACCATCGACTTTTCCAATACTTCATATTGTTTGGTTTTTAAAAACATCACGATACCTTGCTTTCCGACCAGAAAACCTTGCATAGTGCTTACTAGGTTAGGGTTGTCACAGTGGTTGCTTCGACTATAGGATAGTGCCAAGTCAAACCAACCACAAAACAAAAACTGCACTTTTACCATGTCGGAATTTGGCCATTCCAGTTCATTATGTATGACGGTTTTCTATAAACGCAACATGCCTAAGGCTATATGGTTTCTCGTTCTAAGAACCGTCGTGAGTGTTATATTTGTATTTATTTTAAACGAGCATAAATGTAAATAAAATTAAAAAAATAGCGAGAAAGCGCTATATGAGGGAAATTTAGTACACGAGGTGAATAGTGAAAAGAATGTCCATGTAAGTATACATACATATGGGTGAGTGCTGCAGGAAACTTGCCTAAGTTTGTAAATGTTTGATTTATTGTCGCATATCAGCGAGAACGCATTAACGAAAACTTAGAAAAATTCAGAGCTGTATTAGGTATCTGTTGTATGTAAAAGAGCTGTTAGAAATACAAAGTGTTCGTTAAATAAATAAATAAAAATTCATATAAACCCCAAATTCCGTAGATGTGCAAAATAGCTACAAATTAGAACGTTAAATTTAAAATTTATGTTAAGCTGAAAACGGAATGGACTTGATTTCTTTATATAAAATGACCGTTCCTTAAGTCAAAATAGGTTGTTCATATTACAATTAGTGAATAACGGTTCACTGGATACATATCGAATATCGAATGCAGTTTGGCATTCTTTTCTTCTTTTCCTGTGTCTTCCTTGCTTAATTAAGAAATTGCGCTTCTGTTCGACACTTACACCAAAAATTGAAAATAAGACATCTATAAAGGTAATGCCACAATGCAATTGGAAAAATTGAACAATTTATTTAATTCACCTGAAGCTTAACAAAGATAAGTGGATTAATACTACGACCTGTTGATAGCTTGCGAGTGGTAAAAAATGGGCACAATTATGGTTATTTTCGAAAAACGTATTATTCTTCTGTCTGATCCGTTTCCAAATAACGCAAAAGCGGAAGGTCTGTTTACAGAATGCGATATGTATACATGACTTTCATTCAATAAGGCCTTCATTACATTACATTTGCGGTACCGTTTTCAACACTTTGTGTTGTAACATAGTGTGTTCTTGTGTCAACAGTGGTTATGTCACCCAGTAGCGTGTTAGGAAGAGAAGGCAGAACAGGCTAGCAGATAGTACTTAACTGTTAGTTTTACTAGTACATCAGTTCTGCTTCCTGTGTGTCCAGCAGCTTGTTGTCTGTGATCAGTCTCGTCTCGGCTGCAGACGCCCGGGTCGTCTGCAGCGTCTCCAGTAGCAGCAGAGTGGCCGCCTTCAGCGGTGGCAGCATATTTAAGGGCCCATGAGTGGTCGTGCGTGCGCTTACGTACGCGTGTATGTGCATAAGTCCTTAGTGTGACCTCCAGTCAACAGCCGCCCAGCCCTGGGGTAGTCTCGCTTGTGCTTGCCTACATTGTCCTGGCGTAATGTCCGCCCTTTCAAGGTTGCTTTTAACTGCATTAACCGGTCGTCAGTAAGGTCCCTTTGTTCTGGTACCGTCAGGAATATCCGAGTGATAAATCGCATCGGGGCTGTGCCAACACTTTGCTTATGCGCAACGGCAGCTTTGCTGTAAAACAAAATTTCCGATGAAACTTTATTGCTGCTACATTTTGTTAAATATGGAAGTGCCGGGGCCTGTGACGGAGCCTGTGACGGAGCCTATGACGGAGAATGCCAGAACCATCCGAATGAATTTCGTAAAAATCGTCTTTCAAAGCCGGCTATGCTATTTTGCTGGAAAAGGACAATATTATTTTTTTAAAAAGGATAGTGTATAAAGGTTTCCTATTTGAGGCAGCATTGCTTGGGCTAAATGACCTTTCGTTCTGGGATATATGGTGACTATAACGTTGGTATTTAAAGCAAGCCCCACAACTATATTGGCAGCATTTACGCCTACCAGAATTAAAAGGAAATAAAAAGAAGGCAGTTCATGAAATGTAATAAGAACACAAGTAAGTGGCATGTAGAAGCACCGTGTTGGTATAGATGTGAACAATGAAAGATCGTTGCTGATCGATCGGTTACAGAAAGCAATCACTCCTTGGAGAATTTGGGTCTGAATTATTCACTTCCGGCTTATTTTCCATCATAAGTCAGTCATAGAAAACCAAAGATGTTGCTGCACCCCTGTTAGCTAGAGTCTCAACGCCACTCCCTCGTTATAATCCCGCAATTACGCTTGAAGGTATTAGCACTGGTAGTGGCAACCTCAATGATCGGGGTACGTAACTTACTCATCCCGTTGTGCCTTAGTGCCTGATCTGTCCAGTTTTGGCGTTTCAGCCATCATCAGCCGGCTAAACACTACCCTTTGTGACGTGGCAAACAAGGCTTAAACCCGTTTCCTGTTGGCTGGCAGTCTTAGTGCCAGTATGGCAGCAATGTTAACTCTGTCAATACCTCACTGTAAAAATACGGCCATATGCCTGCGATATCTATTATCCAAGCTCAGTGAATTTATCCATTTTGGCGTCTGATATTAATGTTCAGCATAATTACCATACATTGCAGTCAAAGGTTGACCTGCGGCAACGATCGGGTTACTTAACTTACTTATCCCGTTGTGCCTTAGTGCTTGCTTTGTCCATTTCTGGCGTTTCAGCCATCATCAGCCGGCTAAGCACTACCGTTGTTGACGTAGCACACAGGGCTGGGACCCATCCCCTGTTAGCTGGCAGTCTTTGCACCGGCAGGGCTGTTGGCAGCTTGCTTGTGAAGTCTCATTGAACAAATTAACCTTGGGTATCTGCTATTTTTATACAGCATCGTTATCATACATTGTATTTTTTAAACCATGGTCAGTCAAAGGTTAACCAGCGGCACTAAAGATATAATTTAAATAATTAAAATAGCCCATTTAAAATTTAAGACGATAAATTGGCAAATATACGTTATTTTTTAATTATTTCCGTCAGACCTTTACATTTATAGGGAGAATACATTCCCGAGTGGTAAGGAAAAGACCAAAAAACGTTTAAACAGTTCAATTTTAGCGCATCTGGTAGACTCAGGCTTTCACGTGAATGCCAGACAGTCTATTCAAGTGGCAGCGTCTGTTTGCTAAGGCAGAAGCGGTCACCCTCAGGCTACGCCGACCAGTCGTGTGCGCCCCAAATGAACTTTGTCGTGGCGCCGCAGTTATCATAGCTGAAAGCTGCCAATCCAACAGCCAGCAGCTTATCCCCATGCTCATAAGATGTTGAGCCCAATTCTCCATCACCACCGCACTTTTTACCAACCCGCACGGTTTATTTCCTTAATTACCATGATATGATTTAAGTTACGCGGTATTCTGACCTACAAAAGATAACATGCTCTGTCCATGCGAAATGTCGTGATGGCCACGGCTGTATGCAAGTGTACTGATCCAACATTGCATAAAAATACCAACCATTTGAAGGTGGTAGCATGGTAGCATGTATCAGGTCCTGCACACCCCAGTCGGGTCTGACCAATCACAAACAAGGGTCGTCTATACAATGTCCG
This sequence comes from Ligula intestinalis, assembly GCA_036362985.1. Classification (NCBI taxonomy): domain Eukaryota; kingdom Metazoa; phylum Platyhelminthes; class Cestoda; order Diphyllobothriidea; family Diphyllobothriidae; genus Ligula; species Ligula intestinalis. Next base: position 4,002,070 of record JAYGXS010000009.1, read on the forward strand.
CGAGGTGGATGCGCTTACGCAATTTCGACACTGGTTATTGATGGGCGGTCTTTTACTCGTCCGACAGTAAACGGCCAACAAACTGTTCTCCGCTAGCTTTGTGCAAAATATAACAATCCTTCAAGCTTGCATCTCAGTGTTTCTTTTCTTGCACGGAATCGAACCTCAAATTCGTAGTGGCAAGGATTTTACCGACTATTGTAAGCTGCTGACTTATTAGTGGCCTCCACGTATTCAGCACACCAACATGTTTAGATGTGGCTTAACTCAGTAGTCACAAAACCTCCTTCGATTGCATTTGAATTTGAAATTTCATGTTAAATGACTAGGACATGGAGAATTAATTACCTATATGCTATCGTGAAGCAGGCTGCTAATAATTCACCAATCTCAGCTATCTCGATGTGAATTTATGTAACGATAAATATAGTAGATTGTATATATTGTAAATGTGAAAATCAACATCTGAGTTTAGGATCTATCACGCATTTAATTTTTTTATTGTGTTCCCCAAAATGGATTGACGCGCACTTACCAGAACATATGTCACTGCAGGTGAGTATCCTGGAAGCAAAAAAGGGAAAGAATGGGGGCAAATCCTAGGCTTTTTGATATCCAAGGTATTTCCTACGCTATTAAGCGCTGTATATCAATACTTCTTTTTTATTTGTAGATTGCAAGAACAACATGATTTATTGAATCTATTGCATAACTTGAAAAAGCTTATTCATGTTGTGCAATTAGAGGTAGTAGCTGATGAGCAGTCCAACAATTAATGGATCCAATAAATCCTATTTTTCGCGCAATCTACAAAGCTGAGCTTGGGAAACTTTGCTCTAAACTTCTCGTTTACGCGTTTTGCGGCAGTATTTAGTGCGACGTTTTATCGCCCTATACAAAAGATGACGTTCTCTTTGCCCCGTCAGCTGACAACTAACGAGGCTCTCCAACTACTTCTATAAGAATAAAAATGCGGGTCAGTATGAGTAGCATATTCACTCAAAATGGGGCAACAGTAGCTTGTGTAGCCCCACTCATTTATCTCTAGAACCAGCACTATTTCCTACGAAAAGGTACTTATAGGCGGGAAATTATGACACGTAGTGGAATATACTTTAACAAATACTAAATGCATTTTTTATTTTACTGTATTAAAAAGTGTTGTTGATTAATATCTGCAGATTTTTTTAATCAGTATTATCAGTTAACTTATTGCGGAAAAAACCCGACTATAAAATTGCAGTTTTCTTAAATTTCCCGAAAAATTGAAATGGTGGTTAGGAAGTCGTCTACTTCAACTATCCTGTGGTCCAGCTTAAAGTTCTGGAATTAGATTAATAAAGTCCGCGGCGCAAAGCGCCGCGAACACTTTCAACTTGCATGCGGAACAACCTGCTCCCAGTGGCCGCGGAAAGCAACTTCGACCACATTTTTTCACTTCACATTCACTTCTAAAATTTTATTCTCGGCTTATCCTATTCCCTCGCCCCACAAAACCCTATAGCCACCGTTTTTGCAGAACGACATGCTGAAAGTTGGGTTATGCGATTGAGGCTACATAAGCTACTTTTGTCCATAATGGTTCCGTAAGCTATATAATTAACTTGTGAAATAAATGATCTGCAATAGATTCGGGAAATATATCCACCGTGGGTTTTTTTCTTTTAATTGTCATCTCTAATTTGCAAGTGTAAATGACAAATTAATGTTGACTTCACAGACATTTACGAAAAGGTCCATCGAGATCCTTCTACCATTAATTGTCCTCTCTGATTTGTGGGTGTAACAAACCAAGTAGTGGTATCATCATTATTTTACTAAAATTTCCACCAGGTGTAGCTTAACCATATAACGTTAGCAAACCAATATATCTAAGCGTAGAGCCATCAGCAGGTTTGATTTATATTAATGCTTTATGCGTAATGTTTTGTCAGTGTAGGGGCACCATTTCAAACCGTCAAGCGTATGTGCAAATAACATGGATCATCACATGTGTGCTCTTACTTCATAGAATGCGTACGAAATATGTTGTCTTTTCGTGATTAAATTTATATCTACAGTAAAATCCAGTTAAAAGCGTTAATGACGGTATTCGGGATGGTGGGACCGGTGTGCGTTAGAGTTTCTCGTTCTGGGGTTGGTATCAAGAAACCGATTTAGAGACATGACGGAGTTTTCTAAAATAAATCACGTCGAAGCATTGGAATTCGTTAGACGTTGATTATAAGAGATTACTCTCAGTGTTTATCGATAGTAAGGGTTGGGTGAATAGAAGTTTTTAAGCGGGATATCTTTGTGGTTCATTTCGTAAGATGAGAGCGGATGGGGGGAAGGGCAGTTTATAGTGCGAAGTCCATTACCGGCTAATAAACTGAGATTAGTGAAACACATCCGTAGTTAAACTTATTAGATTAGCTTACTAATGGTACATTATGTGGCTGATTTGATAGCATTGCAATTTTCATAAAAACTGAAATGCTTCCGAGAGCACGGCTATACAGCTGCCGTTTTAATTATCATTTCTTTATAATAGCTTGGAAGGGGAACACTTGACATTTCCATGTCCTGTACAAACCATGAACTGAACTAATCTGCAGAAGGATTTCCTAGTTAAAGGTCAGTTCATAAGACCATTGTAAACGGACTAGGTTTGGGGCAGTCAACCACCACATAATTGTTCCACAACGGAATTGTATTTGCGCAGTACAAAATAGACAGAAGCCTTTTTTGTCTTACAGTAAGTTTAACGTTGCTACCTTGATTGGCAAACCTTTAAATGTTTGCATTTTTGCAGAGTAACGACTTAGTGATACAGACGGTAACCACGAAAACAATTTTATTGCATCCGCACTTTTCCAGGCCAACCTGCGTGGCACATATGAAAGGACGTAGTCAATCAACTTTTTTTTCTCGTACTCCTGCACCCAGGGGCGAAATTTCACCTGGACAGTTTGCGTGGAACGTGCCTAATAAGACGAAAACCTGTAAGGCGGGGTTTGTTGTACGGTGCTGTGCATGCAATTTGTTTGACGGAATCGACTTACTCCCGATAGTAGCCGTTTTGGCTACGGTTTGGGCTGAGTGGCCGCTCCCGTAATACAATTTTGATTCGATCTAGGCCTCCTCAGCAGACAAACGACAATTTTTTGCAGACCGACGCAGTCAGGTAATATCATAGCCCTCACCAGTCGCTATAGCCAAGTATTCCAAAGCCATCTAATAGGCAGAATGAGGCAAAGGGCGGTCCTAATGTGCAATGGATTTATTCAACCATACACAAAGATTGTGTGGCGCGCGGGGTCAGCTGAGTTGTCAGTGTCTGCCGGTCCGTCCGAGTCGTCCTTTATGCTGTCAACTCCTGCATCTTTATACGGCTTCGGTCTTTCCAGAATGCTCCTAGCATATGGTCTGTTCCCAGACATTCTGGAATAATGTTGACTTCGCCCAATGAGCCTGCTATGTGGGTGGTAGTCTGGCTTTCTTGGCTCATGGCGTATGCGTAGGCGTGGGCGTCTGGAATGTTGGCTTGACGTACCCCGGGCGGCCCTTTTCGCCGACTGCCGTGAATGCACGGGGGTTCCCACCCCTGTAACAGGTAAAATACCACGTGGACAAGTAATTTGGTCATATGTATGTACTGGTCAGTGCAAACCGTATGTTCACGCACTTTGATGTTCTAATCAATAGACGTGCCTTTAATGAAATACACATACGTTATCCCTGTTGCTTTAACCTTGAACCAATCCTGTTAAATCTATTTTGAAACTACATCGAGCCAGACTCTTTTACTGTTACTTGTCCACAATGAGTGAAAGGTGTTAAGAACAAATAAGTAATGACTCCATTTCTTGCTATTCATTTAAACGTCAACTTATTTAATCATGAAAACATTCGTCAGGAGGCGTATGCATGAGAGGTTGTATGTAGGACTTCTTCGAAGGTTTTCAGTCTCTCTGACCTAAACACACTTTACCGACTTTCACTCAGGCACACACACGCGTCACGGTAGTCGTGTCGGCCTAAGTGTCAAAAGAAAAACCCACGTACAGGCCACTGTATACGATATCGCCTCGGGTTAATCAATACCCACTTATTAAGTATACCTGAACTCGCTCCGAAATCATATAAAATAGCTGTCATGGCTGCTGCACTCTCTCTGTCTCAGGCATGACAGTCAACACTAGCTCTTGCTTTCACAGTGGGCACTGTTGTCTAAGACAGCAACTTATAGTTATGTGAACAATAAATGTCTCATTATGGTGTCTTCTATCAGCTGGAGTGTGGCGTTTTGGTATGCCCCTTAAATCAACGCTGGATCTACGTCAAAAGCCCGAATTCAAAGAATACACTCTAAATCTACTGAATGATTGCCTACTTATAGGTCACTTCACACGACTATAGCAAAGGGACTAGAAAAAGAACAGTCAAATACCGCATACATCTTCTACAACGAAACGCTCTCTGCACAGTACAAAATAGAAAGAAGTCTTGTTCTCAAGGTAACGACACAGGGACGCAGCGATTAGCTACAAAAATGTTTATGATCATCCGCACTTGCTTCGATCAACCTGAGCGAGTTAGTCATTTCATTTTATTCCCTCATATTCCTGCCTTTAGAAGTAAAAATTTGCCTGTACCATTTTCGTCGGGCGTGCTTCAGAAGACCTTGGCCTATAGGGGTTTGTTTACACGGCACGTGTTACGTGTTTGACTGAATTGAATGACCCCCGACAGCAGCTTTCTTGGCTGCGTTTTTGCTCAGTGGCAGCGTGGTGTTTCCTTTTAACACAACCATGCTGCTCTCTAAGACACTCGGCAGTCAACCAATGATGTTTTGAAGACTGACCCAGTTAGCTACAACAACTGCGTGGAAAAGTAATCTAGGTATTAGTACGTACGTAATTGCAAAATTCGTACAGTAGATTTGCTATCAGATGCAATATCACCCGAAATTCTGCAATACCTTTTCTATTCGAACATATTAATTACGTATGGTTGTGAGAATGCCGATTGTACAGCCTAAACTCAATACATTTTGAGTACGTCAGGTCGCCGTCTTTTAAAAAAGTTCCTTTCTGACAGCTTTCAAAACACATGTGGTGTATAAAGCGGCTTTTTAGGTATTATGCATCCTTACCATCGATTTTACCTGCATTTATAAACATTTAAAAATATAAGGTGTCCAAAAAAATGCATACACATTTTGAGCGATTGCAACCTTGATGCTTACCATAATTTTATTATTTTAAAAATGTAAAAGTATTTGCTAGTATCATTTTATTATTTTTTTAATTGCATTTTCACTATATTTTAAATAATTGAGAAACATAGATGCTATCGAATATGAATGCTCAAAAAATGCGAGCAAAATTGTTTCATGATGTGTGCGATTCGCTTGTTTTGCATTGTCAACAGCCTCTGGATTAAATGAACGTCAGTGTGAGAGCATGCAGTGCAAAAACAATAAAATTTTACTTGTTAATAATTTTAAATTTTCGAATTAATAAAATTACAATCAACATCAAGTGTACAATTAATTAAAATATGCATGAAATTTTGGGATAACCTGTATTTAGTGGGAAGCATGCACAAAAAACCCGTTCTTATACTAATTTGGAAGCAATTTCCACCTTCTTTAAAGGTCATGCTTAAAGAAGGGGCATCAGTATCAGTATATTGAGTTTATGTAGGAAAAATTCCTTTGAGTGCCTTATTTGTACATATGTGCAGTGGTTGCAAAAAAATTGTTGCTAAGACGGTTGGCGAGGCCAGTTGTCCTGTGTCATAGGATATATTTGGTTTAATTTTTTTAAATTGCCCAATAACCTACTGACTGCTACACTTGAATTAAAGTTTTAAGAACTGCGCACTGTGTACATTCTCTTTGAGGAAAAGTGCCTTTTCTCCTACAGTTTGAGCAACAAGTCACACAGTTCCCTTAAAATAGTGTAACAGATGTGCAACATGCTGCACACATTATAAGCATAAATAATCAATTTACGGATGTGATTTATGATGAGCGAACAATTCATACTCTTAAAAAACTCCGTACTAGCAACCTACTTTACACCAAGAGATACATTTAAAGAATGAGTTACTTTCTAGCAGAAGAATATAAGCCATAATTGTTTCGTGCATGCTTTCCATAAAATATATTTAAATTTACAAAGGCAGGTAAAATCAATGATAATAATGCACGCTAATTCATTTTTTCCAGTATATACTTTATGCTACTGATCAAGAAAAAGCTGGTTTAAACGCCCTGATGTGACCAATATCAAAAAGGCATTTCAGAATTTCGGTTAAAATTTCATGAGATATGGAATCTATTGCATGTTTCATTAACGTCATTCAGTATAAATGCGTTATTTCTTAAAATCCAACGACACTTATTCTATAGGTTCACGCAAATACAGAGGCAGGTTAATGACTTGATGCAAGGAAGAAGTCACATAGTTCTTACAGAATATTGCAACAGATGGGGAACATGCCATATACATTATAGACAGCATAAATAAATTGACGGATGGGAAGAACAGTGAATAAAGATATCACAACTGAAAAAGCTCCTGATTGAAAGCATTTTGAAGCCCAAAGATCCGGTTTCTTTAAGTATAACCTTTAAAGAAGTCGTACTCTCCTACCAAATGAACGCAAGCTACAATTGTTTCGTGCAAACATTCCACAAGGTATATTTGTATTTATAAAGGCAGTCAAAATCAATTATAGTAATGCATACTACTTGAGAAGCCACTTTTTATAGTACATACTTCATATGAGCGGTCAAAAAGAAGCTTGTTTAAAAGCTGGCACCCTGCCTTAATATAGGATATGAATAGCAAAGTACAGTATATGGGTGTTAATTGATGGAAGTGTGTGCCATACGGCTTGACTCAGGCGCATTCTTCAAAGTTCGCTAGCCCGTCTCCTTGAAATAGAACTCCGATGAGAGTTTTCTTCTTCTAAGCTATTGAAAACGATGTCTCTGACGGTTTTTCAACCAAATCTGTAGCAATTGATCAACTGGAATACCCATTATGCAAAAAAGCGGATTCTGCACTCTTCAGCTTACGTCGATGCTATCGGTCGTGAAGACTATTCACATCCTTTGTGTCAATCATCGGATTAATTTACATTTGAGGGTTAAGGTTACAGATCTTGTAAAATGAATACATTTTCCGGACTTTGTTGTCCAACAGACCCTACGCTAAGTTCTCCTGTCAGATCTTTTACTCAAAGGTTTATCGTCAAATGGAAGTGATCTGCACTGCTCTTCCCTCAATGTGAATTTTATTGAAGTGTACACCAGATTTATGTTATGCAGTGAAACTGAACTGTTGGTATCATCCACTAAACGCCTGTAGTATGTCAGACTATTCATCTGGTGGCTCATTTGCGAAGCTTCCATGTTGCCCATGAACGTATTCGCCAATGGGCGTTTCCGGGTATTCGTATGTCCTGTTCTGGCAATTCCTGTGGCAGACACGTCCATGAACAGGGACAAGACATCTATTTACAGCATCACCATACCTTTGGCGTCGATATCCTTCACACCAAGCACGAACTTGAAGGTGCCTCGAAGACAGTGTGCTGCTAGCTGACCATCCATAGGCTTCAGTTTTTCTTTATTATTTCTCGCTCTTTAATGGTGGACTAAACATGTCTCTCGAATTTCCGCCTTCCGTCTGTGTGTAGGTTGTCATGTATTGCTGTACGTTGGGATAGATTATGCCCTATTTCTTCCACCTTTAAGTAGCCAACACCCGCAAATACCATGGATCAATATTTTCTAATTCAGCTGCGCGCAGCCCATCCATTCAGCTCGGCTGCCGTTCTTCCAGAAACTGTGTCGCCTTAACTTCCCCTCACCCCATACAACCCTGACAAACGACTCTTCTTCGATTTTACCACTCCGCATCATTAATTAACTAAATTACATATATTTTATTGTAGGACACTAGATATTTCATCGAAAACAAACCTATTCTAACCAATGTATCTTCTGCTATTTTCAATGGGAATTTTCGCAAATTTAAAATATATATATATATGAGAAGATAAGGCGATCTCGGGAACCATTGTTTTATCGTCCTGACGTTTCAAAAGCGTACAGGCTTCCGTCATCAGAGGTAGTAATTGTACCGCGCCTCACAGTACTTAAAGGTGTTGGCAGTCATAGTCAATAGGGTTTAACCAATACAGAGGAGGGGGGGAAGGAAAGGGAGAAGGGGGGGGTTAGACGGGATGTTCAATCATCGTGCCCTGTGAAGCGTAATAACCTCAGTCAAGAGGTCTCTCGTCAACTTCCGGTGTTCGCGTTTCTGCAGCCGTCATTGACCGGAGCTGTCTTCCTAGGCCGGGAATCCTCCTAATGCCCCTACGTCCATCCGGTTTCACATTTGCAGGCTGGCCGGATGAGCTGGCTGAGCTGATGATTGCCACTTCCGGTTGTGGCTCAAATATGGGTGTGTCCACCATCGGCTCCCGAGTTTTCATCGATCGAAGAATTCGTCCTAGGCCGGTAATCCTATTTGCGCTCATGCGTCCATCCGGTTTCACACTCGCAGACTGACCCTGTGCCCCGGGGTGAAACCGCCAACGTCTTTTACCGGATCAAATGCGATTCGTGTACGGCCGACTATGTCGGAGAGACGGGGAAGCGTTTGCAGACGCGAATGGCAGAACACAACAGGGCAGTCAACAGGATGGACGATCGATCGTTGGTGGCGGAACACTGCGCGAATTCCGAACACAAATTCTCCTTCCAAAATGCCGAAATCCTTGGTCGAGGAAATGACCGCGTGGTCAGGGAGACAATCGAGGCCTGGCACGTGGGAACAACCTCAATCAACCGTTGTGTTATACTTCCCATGGCCTACCAGGCCCTTCAAACGCATCTTTATGAAGAAAAGAGCAAACGGGACCCCCGAGATTCGAACCCGGGACCTTTGGTCATTGGGTTTACCACCCTACCTCCATCATATTCTGAGGTCGCTAAGCGACAAGCCTGATATCGCTCAAGTACGAGCCTCAAGGCACTTCCGGGACAAGTATGTGCCCTTACCAGCTAGATCGGATGAGCACCTTTGTTCCCTTTTCTTCTTCATCTTCTTTGGGGGATGGGGAGCGGGATAATTTATCTGGACCGCGTATCTTTTGTCATGTTAATATATATATATATATATATATATATATAAGGTCTTTGGTTTTAAGAACGTACGTGCTCAGTCAATGTTCATACCTTGTCATGCTTATTTTACTATTATAATATCTGACTTACCATTATGTTTCTTTATCAACTGTTAAATACGCTCCTGATACATTTTATTTGAAAACACTAATTCATACGATTTAAATTTTAAACTTGTGATTGCAACCTTACCCAGCTGGAAGATGTACAGATCATAGAGTGTTAACCCTAAAGTGCAAGGGAATGGCATAAAGATCAAAGCGTTGGATCGGGGACTTTTATGAACTGTACTAGTAATAAGTATTTGGTAAGACCGGTGTCCTCATCCTTTGCATTTATCATAAGAAATGACACTGACCAATCTTATGTATTTGAACCTCATATTTTATATAATGCAATGCTACTTCGATAGACCTAATATAATTTGAATCATGCATCATGAACCATAGTTAGCTCACTTTATTTAGTGACCGTCAGAGGCGTTGTCATTGAAAACAGGATTGATAACGCCCGTGCATCAAATGCACGTAATATTTATCACATTTAAAACGGCATTTACAAAAAATGAGTAGCATGTTTTTGAAAATAAATTTTGTCTGGACATCGTGGAGTGTTCGTTAGAATCAACCCTGTCGAAGGACAGCATGGGACACACATAGTTGTCCAAGCATTCCTTGAGCAGCTGTAGGGGTAACGCCTCCATAACTGTTAACGAGAGGTTATTCCTTCGTTCTCAGATCCGTTGCGTGAAGGATTCACAGCGGCGATTAATCTTAATTTCATTTATGCGCAGCTCCAATGTATGTCCATGGCACTGAGGTGAGAGAAGTCACTGAAATACGTCATTAAAGTGCCGCATAATATATTTTAATTTAAGAGGAAATCCTCTCTTTTCAGCCTGTAATGCTGAGGGAATACTCTTAGGAATTCCATGCTCTCTAAGTGTGAGTAGGTAGTTAAACCTCCTACCAGGCTTTATTGCCCAACGCTGCACTTCCCCAGATATTTTTTGTCCCTTTGTAAGCGATGACCGCCACTTCTGTTTGCACCATCCTAGATATAGCCACACGACGTTGCCGTAATCTTTGCCAAAGGTATATTATTTAATGGCCACAAACGCCCTTCTGATAACATGCAGCACTCCCGTAGCTATATTTCCAAACTTGACACATTGTAAAGATGCTGTCAGATGCAGAGAGCTTTCAGTGAACATTATATGTAAACTTGAGTATTGGGTTTAGGCCAAATTTCCTGTTGCTGTCAGTTAAAGGGTCATTCGTTGAACACAGAGGGAGATCGGTACCTTGGAATTTTGGAGCCATCTCTCGGACAACATCTGCAGTCTGCAAAGATAACGTCACAGAGCTTCAGGGTCGTTTGTACGGAGAATGACCGGCTAGAGCTTATCGCACTCGGCAAACATGATCTTACCACAGTCCAGTTATTGAAGACTGTCATTTGCATAGATGATGAAGAGTAAAGGACCGAGAATAAAACCTTGAGGAACACCACCAAACTCGTCCACCGGTTGGACTTATCCTCCCGAGGCAAACTTGTATCTTTTGACAGACCGAACATGTCTTGATTCAGTGTGATTCCGGTAGAAATTAATGATGTCGTGATTTTTCTCGGAATTTGTATGCTTCAAGAAGATATTTTAACGGCTGGACATTTCATGATGGGAAAACGGACATTTACTTTGCATTTTTTAGTAGATCACCCTGATATGTTCATGTCTTGAAGCCAAGAAGTGTCCGTAGGTTTCACAGGGGCAGTCCACAACTGACCAGTCCGAGGTCGGCAAACTTCGGGAGGCAGAAGGAGAGATTAGAGAGCACGCGGGTAAACGGGCATATAGCCCCTTCGTACTAGATTATGAATGCATTCAGCGGTTGGATTCTGGACCTGCTCGTCTTTGCGGGGGTCCATTTCCGAAGCCAGTGATCCGCCGTGTCTGCTCAGTTTCACCCACGGTAACTGCGGCGCCGCGACGAAATTATTTTGGGTGCACAGGATCAGTCGGCGTAGCCTGATGGCAGCCACCTCTGTCGTGGCCAACAGTCGCTGTCCGAGGAATTTTCATTAGCTCGAAGGCACCTTGTAGATCACTCGGAAGACCTCTTTGGCATCCACGCGATGGTCTGGGTCTACGAGATGCGCTATTCATCCGTATCTCTTGATAAAACTTCAAAGTTAGCCTTATCATTGAGTCCAAAATGTTGCTGTCCCCGGCAGAAACCAAACCAGCTAGAGCTGGAGACACCGTTCGAAAAATTCATTAATCAAAAAGATGACCTTCAGCCAGTGTCAGTTGAGAGTGTGCAGAACTTTAAGTCTACACTAGTAAACTGTTCATACCAGCATTTTAACAGTGGCCAGAAACATCGGGGTCTGCTGACGAAAGCCCACATGGAGAAATTAAAACAGCTCCGGCAAAACAAGAAGATCCTAATAACGAGGCCAAATAAGGAAACGGCTGTTGTTCTAATAGACAGAACCGACACCATTGCGAAAATGCAATCCATTCTGTCGGACCAACAAAATTTTAGCAAGAGAGAAAAGGATGAAGATCGCACGGACGAGTTTGAGGTATGAACACCGTTTTCCTCCCCACGGTGCCTGCATCCTGCCGCCACTCAGAAGTCTGCTTATACAAACAAATATGCGACTTTAAGGAAGCAGCTTGAACAAGCAGTTAATTTTCCTGATGTTTCAGATTCTTTTGAGAATCCTAACTCCCCAAAGGATGGTATAATACATGCATAGTGGTCATATTTTCTACTCAACAATATTTTGGCTAAGGAAGACGCTAACGATGATTGAGGAGGCCGTCCAGTCCTGAAACAAAGTCAGTTAGTGTTGTGAATAGAAGCAAATATGCGTGCCCCAGGTTCTTTTTGTGAGAAAGAGGAATATGCAATCTCTGGAACGAGAATGCGTCTTCTTATTCGTTGCAGTTAGTGTTGCATGTCCACCTCAGACGGGAAGATGCTTGCTTTCCTCCACCCTCTTCCGGTGCCTTCGTCACTGGATCGTCTTCATTTGCAAATGCTAAGTTCAGATTTACCTCGTCCTGACTTTTACTCATGTAATGGCGTAGGACTTGTGTAGGCTGCGGGAAGGTCTAGATGCCTGTTGACGGAGTTGTCGTCTATGTACAATGCCTCAAGCGTCAGTCCTTTCCCTTTACGATGGCCGCTCATTGAAGGTTGAAGTTGTGGCCAGTCTCACCGACATGTGTTGCCAGCTGCGAGTTTTGGTCTAGTTTCTTGGCCGTTGTTTCGTGATCCTATCGGCAGATCTGCAATTTGCGCCCGGTTTGTTCAACGTATTTGTCATCGATCATGTTCTTACTTACTCGCACTCGTTAGAGTCGACATCAAACCTGATGTCCCTTTCGTATTGTTATGCAAACTTATGGCCAAGTGTAGGCTGTGACCAGGCGGCGTCTGAAGACGTTCAGTGGCACGCTTGCCTCCCGTAATCGGCCTGCTTCATGGATACGCTCGATCCACAATGGACCAAATCAGCGTCAAGTTCTTTCCCTGTGACTTGTGAAGTTCAACAAGTGTGCCCTTTTTACCCAGTTGTTTTCAACTACTTGATCGACTAGGTGATGTGAAACCAGCCCTGAATTCAAGGTACCTGAACAGGAATATGCCGATAACGTTGTCATTCTTGGTGAACACCCCTTAGTCACTACAGCCAACGCTAGACCGAATCACCAGCTTCGCTGCAACCGTTGGTCTGAAGATAAATGTACGCAAGACTTAGCTCCTGACTTTGTATCTCGGCACAGCACAACCACTGTTTATCAGTGATCAACTAATTGAAGAAGTTAGCTGCTTCCGCTATTTGGGCTCGGATATGCTAACCAACGAACAGGCCAAAGACAAAATCAAGCACCGAATCGCGCAGACTAGAAATACATTAAGGCTGTTAGGCAGACCACTCTGGTATCGTTCAGACATCAGCTTACGTACTTAGCTGCTGATATGCAAAGCACAAATCAGACCGGCTTAAGTATATGCCTGCGAAACATGGCCAGTGAGGAAGACAGACATCCTATCACTCGAAGTCTTTGACCATTGGTATCTTCGACGCCGCCTAGGGTTTTCTGACAGGATCAAATTTCCACTATCGAGCCATACAGCAGATATTTCAAACTACGAAGTCTAGCATCATACATCCAGCATCTTCAATTGCAGTGGCTTGACCATGTTCTTCGCAAACCACTGGCGCACTTCTTCTGATTGGTAGTGAACCCCTCTCATACTACAAACTGGAAATGCCGACAGGGCGGCCAAGTTAAGTTATGGCTCAGCATGAATGGGCTTCGTAACTGTTTGCGGCTTGCGACATTGGAACAAACAATGGGTTTACCTCTGTAAAGAGCTCGCTTCCGACGGCCGCCATTGAGCTGCCACTATCCATGACATCGGTGAACCCGATTTTTAGTGGTCTCTGCCGGCCGATGCCCTTCATTGCTTTGTCCGGCGTCATTGTTTAAGGCCAGCTGCCTCAAGGCCATCCAATACCTCAGTCAGCGCTTACAGTCGCACTGAACTGCAGATACTTGACCTACTTCCACTCGAACACACACACACACGTGCGTCTAGGTTCTCGCGGCTGCCCAAGCACCACTTTACCACGTCCCTTTTTCCCCAACCTCGACCGCCAGACGTTAATTAGGACGACAGCACTCCAGCGGAATGACGTGTGCTCCGAAGTCCAACTTCTTTCCACCTATTCTCCGTTCCTTTGTGCACACAATAAACTATTTCTTCCTCTCTGGCCTTCCCAGGATTCCTGTCATCTCCTAAGGAACCGGGCCTGGAAGATTGTTGCCGTTATTGTTAACCGCCTTAGCCTTAACTCGTATAGACTCATCCAACAACAGGAGCTCATTGGATCAAGTAAACAAGCAACATCAGGGTATGGCAGGCTTCATTCGCGTTGCGTTTTGATAACAAATGCCACACACAAGGGGCGGGGAGGTTTGGTGGCGCGCCCGACTCAGCCTCTGAGCTTTTTGACTTCGTCTTGACACAGGGCGCAGGTGGATAAGGGAAGACAGAGTGTGCTAGGTGCTGCACAATTCTATCACCGAGCTATGATTCACACGCAAGTCTCCTTCCCTGAACGACTCTTTTGTGAGGCACACGGCAGACATCGCCTAACTCGACGGTCGCACTGCCCAACGAACTGTTCCAAGGCATATTACCGCTACACCTCTACGCGGGTTTTAGTCCACATCAAACTCTCAGAACACTTCGCTATTCGGTCAGGCCTTCGGAAAGGCTGTATCCTGTCGCTCATCCCCTTCAACTGCGCCATTGACTGGGTTCTCGGGAAGGTCTTACAAGAAAGTGAGGGTATTGAGCTTGCATCCGGACGCCAGTTGACTGACCTCGACGATGATGATGATATTGCATTACTAGCATCAAGCTTTGGCGATCTCCAATCTATTGGTTCAGGGGTGAACGAAGACGCGAAAATGGTCGGCTTGTCCATAAACGCTGGGAAGACCAAAGTGTTTTCATGCTGCATCCCTTTTGAAGAAAAGGCATCCCTCGAGATAAGTAGCTGTCAACTAGAAGAAGTGGGCAGTTTCAAATACCTTTGAGCGAGAATGCTGTCGATTGGACAGAGTAATGATGACGTTGTTTCCCGAATTGATGCAGCGCGACGAGTCCTCTCCAGCCTTCGAAAGTGTCAGTATCAGTATCAGTATATTGAGGGTATGAAGGAAAAATTCCTTTGAGTGCCCTATCTGTACATATGTGCAATGGTAGCAAAAAATTTGTTGCTGTTGGCGAGGCCAGTTGTCCTGAGTCATAGGATGAAAATCGGAGCAGACAGTGAAAAAACTCCTCAGGGATATTTAGGAGAAAAACTGTCGCCCTTGTGGGGGTAATGCGTGGGATTTAGGAGAAAAAAGGGGGTTCCCACTGGGGGGCATTGCAAAGGTTCCCAGGATCATCACCGTGTGGAAGCCACGTCCTGATTCTTTCTTGCTGATTGCAGAGTCCGCCACGGAACTGGAAAAGCAGAGGCATCCGTCCAGATCGTCGACAGTCCGCTTTGGGTCGAACCAAGGGTGACTGTTTAGACCGTCAGGTCTGGCTGATAAGATCGCCAGCGGGTAATCACGGTACGCAGATAGCCAAGTAGGCTAGACCGCGGAGACCTTCGCATGAGGCTATGCGTGGGAGGGCGTTATAAATAGCAAACGTGAATGGATATAAAACTAATACTACTGAAAAAATGGAAGTAGTATTATGGTTATTGCAAATTGTCCATTCCGATCCATCGTGCACTGCTATATCGATCCAGTTTTTGCTTAAAACCCTCTAGCGATTCCGACATAACAACGTCCTGAGGAAGCGCATTCCACGCTCCGACCACCCTTTTTGAAAAGAAGTGTTTCCGAGCGTCCAGCCTGGCCCCTGTCACCTTTAATTGGAGGGGATGACCCCTCAGATTCGTTGTCGTTGCTAATTCGAAAAAATCCCCTGATATAAGACAGCAGTCTTGAAGACGTAATACGTGGAATGCTAGTATCAGGTCCCCCCGAAGCTGCCTGTAGCGCAAAGGGAAGAGGTTGAGATTCGACAGCCGTGTTTCATAAGGCTGCGAGCCCTGCCCCATAACAAGTTTGGTTGCGCGCCGTTGTACCTTTTCCAGGATGTTGATGTCTTTCCTGGCCCAGGGTCTCCAAGCTTGGATAGCGGATTCTAGGTGCGGTCGTACGAAGGTTCCGAAGACTTTTGTGAAGCACTCTTCATTGAAGGTAGAAAAAGCTCGTTTGACGAGGTATAGGATCGACATCGCGGACTTGGCTACCTTTGTGCAATGCAGGGAGGGTTTAAGCGAGGGTGTGATCCAGACTCCCAAGACTTTCTGGGCGTTCACTTCCTTCAATGGTATGTCATTCAGTCGGTAAGCCGTGCCGTTTGAAGAACCGGATTTTCCAACTCGAATGGTGGTGCACTTGCTCTCATTGAACGGTAAGAGCCAGTCCGCCGACCATTTTTGAAGTCTATTTAAATTTTCCTGTAAGTGCACTTCGTCAGCCACAGTTCGAATTTCGCTCCAAAGTTTTATATCATCGGCAAACATGGCGATGCCGCAATCCAGTTCGCGGACACAGTCGTTGATGTAGATAACAAACAAGATAGGGCCAAGAATGGAGCCTTGGGGAACACCACTCTCAACCTCAACCTTAGCTGACTGTTTGTCGCTGATGTGGACTGTTTGCGAGCGACCGATTAGGAAGCTTTTTATCCACGTAAGGAGCCTACCCCTTACTCCTATGGGGCTGACTTTATAAAGGAGGCGGTGGTGCGGCACGCCTTCGAAAGCCTTTTTGAAGTCAATATACACAGCATGCACTGAGTTTCCACTATCGACTGCCTCAGTCCACTGTTCTAAACCGTAAAGCAAGTTTGTAACGCAAGACCTACCTCTACGAAAACCATGCTGAGCATCCGATAGCAGATGGTTTTGTTCCAGGAACTGCATTAGTTGTTGCTTGATAATTTTTGCCATGATTTTGCAACAGATTGCAGTAAGGCTGACTGGTTGGTAGTTATTCGCTGAGACCCGGCTTCCCCCTTTGTATAGCGGTGTAATCCTCGCGGATTTCCAATCTACTGGAAGGCATCCGGTTTCGAAGGAGGTTTGGAAGAGCATAGAGAGTGGTTTGGCCAACTCATTGGCGAGCTCCTTCAAAATCTTGGCTGGTACGTTGTCGGAAGCTGGTGACTTAGATTCTTTTAAGCTTAAGAGTTCCATAAGAACAGCAGCCTCGGGGAATTGGACCGTCTCAACTACTGTATCCGCTTCGGTGTCGTCGGTGGGGTGATCGTATGCCGTTTCCTTTGTGAAGACTGATCGGAAAAATTTCGACAGATGATCAGCCTTCGCTTCATCATCTATCAAGTCTCTTCCCTCAGCGGTCCATAGCAGGGGTATCGGATCCTTGTTTTTTGTACTCTGCCTGAGATAACTGTAAAACAGTTTGGGGTTCACTGTGGCCCGGTTTAGCAAGTCTGCTTCGAAAGCCCGTCTTGTTTTGAGAATAAGACCCTTGACCCGGTTTCTCTGAGTTTTGTAGGCACTGACAGATGCAGGAGTCCTGTCTGCTAGCATTTTTTTCCACAGCTTCCGCTTTTTGTTCACTTCTATTTTTAAGGCCTGCGTAAGCCATCGCGGTCTAGTGTTCACCTTTTTGCGCGAAATTGGACAGTAGTTGTCGATGAGTCTGTGCAGTGTGGTCCGGAACGCTTCCCAGTCCGCAGTTATGTTTCCAGAAAATAGAGTTTCCCAATCGGCGCGCGTGAGTCCGGTCTTCATTCGATCGAAATCGCCTCACCAAATATTTCGCCTGGCTGTTGAGGGTCTCTCCGGTATTGAGAATAACGAGTACTCCCATAGCAGTACAACATGGTCGCTTTTACCTAGTGGTGGGAGACATGACACTTCGTCGAAGCTGTCCTGCGATTTCGTGAGAACGAGGTCCAGACAGTTGGACTGTCGGCCATCGCGCATCCTTGTCGGAAAAGTGACGTGTTGCGTGAGAAATAACTTCAGAGTCATGCTCAGAAGGCAGCTGTCGAAAGTTAGATCGGAGCTATGTGCGCAGGCCGCACCCCAGTCGATGTGAGGCGCGTTAAAGTCCCCCACAATCAGGATGTCCGATCGTGCAGTAATCTTTTCCAGCTCCTCTAGCAAGGAGGCATCCACTACTGGCTCTCTTCTCGGTGGTCGGTAGAGTGTCAGTACATCGAGGTTGGGTGCACCTGGTACTTTAATGGACAGCCAGATGGCCTCTGAAGTACACGCCAGTTTATCCGTTTTGTCTAAAACTGTGAGTCCATTTTTCACGTATGTTGCTATGCCACCACCTTGACGACCTTCTCTGTCTTTTCTGAACAGTTGATAGCCAGGCATGGATACCTCGCCGTCCGCTACCTGTTCAGACAGCCAAGTTTCCGTTATTGAAACTCTATCTGGTGATAACTCAAAGGCATGAATCTTCAGCTCGTCAAGCTTTGAAAGCATACTCTGTGCATTTGTGTACATGAAAGTTAACTTTCTCTTTGCTCGAGAATTTGTTACAGTCAGGCTCTCCCCGCCCCTTTCCGGATCGACTGTGCGGTCATCCGGGGAGGACCTTTCCTGGGGGAGAACAGTGGACGAGGATCACTTGGTTGTTGTAAATAACCAAATGTTTTTCCCCTTTGTTCTGCCTCTGTATGCTTTTCGATTGGGCTCAATCCTCCCTCTACTGAGCCGACTGTGTGGTTATCCGGAACGGACCTATCCAAGGTGAGAACAATGGACGTTGAATCACTTGGTTGTTGTAAATAACTAGGTTTTGTTCGCCCTTGCTGGCCCGCTCCCTCTTTTCGGAAACAAGTTGACGACGTTTGTTCCGTTCTGCAGCTGAGAACTCCTGTTGAAATAAAACTCCCGGGTCAGAGTCTTTTATTTTAAAACGCCTAGATAGAATGAGCTTGGCGTCTTGGCTTCTTGTCATGACCACTTTCAGAGGTCTGGGACGTGCCGTTCCAGTTGGGCTCTCAGGCCGTTTGCCAAGGCGGAAGGCCTTTTCGAACTCTAATGGTACATTGGGTCCCAGTATTTTGTTCATAAGGGCATGGAAGAGCTGGACATCTGCGGAATGCCGGTCCATGGGAGTGGCTGCGGTTGATTCCGTTAATCCCTGTATTATGCTGCTGGCGTCTCTCTTAGTGCCATTTTTCGTGCCTACGACACTGTTGCTTGCTTGCTCGTTAACAGCTCTTGTGCTGCTATTGTGACCATCTTTTGTGCGGCCGGACTCTATGGTTGATGTGCTGCCCTCGTTTTCTACTGTGGGCTTCAGGCTCGGGCCTGCGACACTGTCACCCACTTTCTGGTTAATAGCCGTACTGGCAGTGGATTCCGGTAGACCTGGTATTACGAAACTTTTGCCCCTATCGGTGACTTTCTGCGTCCCCTCTACGCCGTCGGTTACTTCTTGGTGCAACGCTTTCGTGTTTTCCTTCGAGTCTTTGCTGACGGCAGCCTGTACTTTACGTGGCGAATCAATCGTGTTTTTGTTGTTTACGGCGAGATTGTTTAAACTCGCCTCAGTGGTGGCAGATTGGTCTACTGTGGGGGCCTTAACCGTAAGTATGGGCTCCCTGCTATCTGTCTCCGCGGCAGCCTGCACTTTACGGGGCGAACCAATCGTGTTTTTGTTATCTACGGCGAGATCGTTTAAACGCGTCTCAGCGGTGGCTGATTGATCAACTGTGGGGGCGTGCACTGTAAGTATGGGCTCCCTCGTTTGTTTTTCGGCGGCTTCCTTCGCTTTCATCGCTTTGTGTGCATCGGACCGCAGTTGTCTCGGTGCAAATACTGTCTCTTTTTCTTCTCCCAGCTCTTCTCCGATCCCCTTTCGTGCAATTTCACTAGTTTTGACCTGTAAAGAGGGTGAGACTGGTTGGTCAGGTAG
>JAYGXS010000009.1:4030169-4053674 GCA_036362985.1 Ligula intestinalis
TTGGTCGTATCTCTGTATGCAACTCAGTCGGCGGCGGAACAGCAAGATAAAGATAATTTCTACTCGCAGCTGCAGGAACTAGCCGCACAACACCCTCGCCGAGGTCTGCTTATTGTTGCCAGGGACTGGAATGGCCGGACTGGGCCCGGTGACCCGACAAACAGCCACCTTCTTGGTCGTTTCGGGTCTGGCTCGCGAAAGGACAATGGTGAGAGGATGCTGCAGTTTGCCGAACAGAACCAACTGTTTGTTTCCAACACATTCTTTCAGCATCTACACAAACATCTACTGACTTGGTATTCGAACGATGGCCGTACCGCCAGTCAGATTGATTACATTCTAGTTGGTTCACGGTTTCGTAGCTGGGTCCACAATAACAGGTTGATGTGAGGTGCCGAAACTGGTAACGTCCACAGGTCTGATTATGTTCTCTTTCGCATGCGCCTGAACGTTCACTTCTCATCTTTGCCAAAACTGCCACGTGCGAGACGCCTTGATGTCGCAAAGCTCCGGCAAACCAACACTACCGAGGCTCTAAGCACAGAAATCCAGTCCCATCTTATGACCCAGGCTGACAACGAAGGCAGTAGCAAGTGGCCATCACTGAAGACATCTATCTATGGGGCAGCTGAGAAGATTCTCGGATTCACTCAGCGGCGCCGCAGTGACTGGATCAGCGGAAGAACCCTGCAGTTATCGGCCGAGACGACTCGAGCTTGGTCCCGGAACGATGCCTTCTTCCGCCAACTTGGAAAGCTGACAGCAAAGTCGGGTAGATATGACCGGCAGAAGTATTGGTCCGAAACGGCGACTTCTATGGAGCAGGCTTCTTATGTTGGTGACACCCGAAAATTGTACTAAATCATACGCCAGGTTAGTGGTAAGCCCCAGACACTGTGATTCTGTTCGCGATGTGAATGGAGGATTTATTGCCGACAACTCGGCCAAGTTCGATTGCTGGCGTGAACACTTCGAGCACCTACTCAACTTTGACAAACAACCCATCACACCCTCCCTCTCCTCCACAGCGGAGTTTCAATCCTCTCCTGCCTACGCAGTGTCGTGTGACATCCCTTCCGAAGACGTAGTTACCGATGCAATGCAGAGGCTACGCAACAACAAGGCGTGCGGAGAGGACGGTATTCCTGCAGAACTCTTTAAGTCCTGTGTCGACACCTTGGCTCCTCGGCTCCATGAGGTAAGTGTACAGGCGTGGCGAGAAGAGACCGTTCCCGATGACTGGGGCTCAAGTATCCTTGTACCTGCTCACAAGAAGGGAAATAAGACAAGATGTGAGAACTACTGTAGCATAAGTCTTATCGATGTTCCTGCGAAGATTTTCGCTGTTGTTCTTCTCAGGCGCTTCCAGTCTGTACGCGACTCCACGACACGACCCAACCAAGCCGGATTCCGAGCTGGGCGTGTATGTGCGGATCACATTTTCACACTGAGGCGCACTCTGGAATTCCGCTTTAGCTACCAGCAACCGATGGCCGTTTGCTTTGTCGAATTTGCCGCCGCATTCGATTCCATCCATCGTGAGTCCCTGTGGCGAATAATGAAACTGGATGGAGTGCCGACCAAACTCGTTGCGATTATTAAGGCCTACTTTCGGTCTACCACCGCACGAGTCCTGGTCCACAACAATCTCTCTCAGTCATTCGATATCTGGTCTGGTGTCCAACAGGGCTGCGTCCTTTCACCCATTCTGTTTAACTACGCCATTGGCTGGATTCTCGGCAAAGCCCTTCATGAATAGGGTGGTGTTGAACTTGCACCCGGACGCCGACTAACTGATCTTGACTACGCCGATGATATTGCGCTGTTAGCTTCAAACTTGGATGGTCTACAGTCAGAAGTATCGCGGTTAAATGAGATCACTATGCCGGTAGGCACGTCCATAAATTCCGGAAAGACGAAGTTGTTCTCGAGCTGCATCCCTGACCAGGAAAAGACACCCCTGGGCATTAATGACCATCAACTTGAAGAAGTAGACAGCTATCAATACCTCGGGGCGAGGCTGCTACCGAATGGGCAGAGCAAGGACGACATTGTCTCGCGTATCGATGCTGCTCGCTGGGTTTTCTCAATCCTTCGAAAGCGCCTATGGATCCGACGTGACATCTCCATCGCCAGGAAGATTCGTGTATACCGTGCATCCATCCGGTCAGTCCTCCTCTATGGATGTGAAGGCTAGGTTGTGCGTGCTGAAGATGAGCGAAGACTGGAGGTCTTTGACCACCAGTGCCTGAGGACGATCCTGTGAGTTACGTATAGCGACTTCATCTCAAATAAGACAGTCCGCATCGTTTGCGATCGTATCACGAGGATATCTCAAGCCATTCAAGAAAGGCGACTGAGGTGGTATGGGCACGTTCTCCGTATTCCACCCCACGAGCTTACCTATGCTGCCCTCGACCCGGCACCGAAGCTCACCTGGAAACGTCGAAGAGGAGGGCAACTGAAGACTTGGCTAGACACCATCCGTCAAGACATGGAAGCCTTTCTTGGACCTTTTATCTTCGGCCTCCGTCGCTGGAGAAGGGACTAGATGGAGCTGTCGAAATCCGCTGCCGCCGATCGCCACGCATAGAGAGGTACCGTTCATCACATCATTGAGGCTGGCTAGATCAGGCATGATCACAGCCATAACAAGTACGAGTACAATTTGTAAGTTGACTGGGTCAGATACGGGCGTGCGTTGAGAGGCATCTCAGCTTGAAAAGCCCCCACCGTCTATGACTGTGGGGCTTTTTAAACTTAAGCGGAAGTCAGCCTAGTGCCAAATCAGAAGAGTTGGAAGAAGAGTGTTCGACCAACATGACTAGAGAGCAACCAAGGTTGACGACGTTCTGCTGCATGATGTTTGGCAAATTCGACCATGCCCTAATTAACACGAGCTATTTAGGAGGAAAAAACGCGTTCAGTCCCTAAAACAGCCATCAAAGTACTGTAAATAATTTGGCCGCGATGATTAAAAATCAATGCAAACAGTGAGACGGTTGCCAAGAGGTCAAGTAACTATGACTTACACGTAATGACTACAAAGACAGCGTCCAGTCCACCCTTGAATTCAGTTAGGTTGTTTAATTTGTTTGTGTCAGCATCGTACTGACTCAGCAAACACTGTCATCTGGTCGTTGAAACTTCCAGCCTCCGATGTATGCTAGTGGTACTTTTTCAGTGGAGGTTCACTCGCCGTTGACCCGCTGAATCGCTCCCTGTACCTACTGTTAAACGTACATTTTCTACCGCTCCTTGAGAATGGCATATTAATCCAGTTTGCTATTTAACCTAGAAGTTGCCTTTAATATTTCAAGAAGTTAAATGTCATCCGACAGCTAACAAACATTCAACATTTTTACTGCAAATGCCGTCACCACCATCATCTTGCAGACGATATAGGAAGTCAGCATCAACTTGATTCCACCACACTTCACTTATCAGGGCTGCCGCGTGTGGTTCGTTGGCTTCGCTGAGTGGACTGACCCATCGTCCAATCGACATGAAGACGGTATCTTCATTGCCTACTTGAAAATTGCATTCCCACAAAACGAAGAGGACAGCAAGGCGGGAGGTGAGATTGACAGGAACAATTAAAAGGCTCGGGCATTTTCTGGACGAATGCTGCCTCTACGCTAGACTCACGCGCAAACCACACGTCAGTTGCATTCAAGGGCAGCATTGTCATTGCTAACGGACTTTATTATAATCTACATGGATATAATATGAACAAAGTTGATGTCTTCACCTCCGCCGACAACCAGGTATCCTAAGGACAGTGGACGGACCTCGCTTACTGGAACACAAGAAGGCATTTCGATGCTCTCGTCGTTTGTCAGGACAGACTGTTTTCTTTCGGGCATATGGATGATTTCACAGTGTTGATTTTTAGATGCCCTAATTGCGAAAAACCTTGCAGCCTTTGTGGGAGTCAAACTCACACAGAAATGTAAGTTTATTCGCAGCCTCCGCTCTACTATTGAGCTACGATTTCATTTCACAATTAGGTCAAATTAATTGAGCAAATCTGCCAAACCCTCCTAACAATAACTGTGGTTTGTACTCCGTCTTTCATGTTTAAGGTGGGAGCACCGTCCTGGATTTCGGTCCCCGGCAAACTCTTCTGCGTCATCGCGCAAAATATTTGACCTGTGGACATTCGTTGATTGGATAACAGTGGGTGGTTTTGGGTACACCATCCGGTGGCAGCTGATTGAAAGCATTAGTAGAAACTGTCACTTCAAAAGTTACCTTAATATTTTGCAGGCAGGTGTTCATTAACTGGTCATCTTTTAGCAACTATGCAAACTCACACGTGTTTGCCATGCATTCAGAATCCAACCTAAGAGCTAATTAAAACGCGAAAACATATACCTGGCAGTCACAAAACTCACCACCTCTTCCAATACGAGTTGCCGTGACAGCACAATGAGACCAGTTGCATTAGATACGTGGATTTCAAGTTGGCCCATGTACATTTAATCTAACTGTGGTGTTGCGACTTTAGAGGACAGTCGTAATGTAACATGAGCATGTACTCGGAAGGAACTGTTGGCCACGTAAGCACACCACGCTGATCGTTCACTGGTGTTTCACAAAGGAAATCACATACAGGACGTAATAAGAACCCTGTATGTATGCCAGATGATGTTATCATTTAGCGTGGCGATTAAAATAATCAAATAGGTAAGTCGGCCGGTTCAACGCAGGTTGTTTAATTGCGAAAGCAATTTTGTATGCGAATCAAGAGGCCTAGTATGCAAACAAAATGTATTCATCATAGGAAAGTGTAAAGAAAAGAACAAGCGTAGGAACATACACTACCTGCATAGGGTACATTACTACAAACTTTCTTCCTTATGGTTAATTGCCTTAAACCATACGGATTAAAGGGGCGGCAAATTAAAGAAATGTTAGATAGCGAAAATCAGCGCATTGCACGCCTTCAAAAGGCATCTGCATCAAATGGTAGGTTAACGTATACATACTTAACGTTTACATTACTTCTAGAAAGAACTGCTGGCCCATCAGTGGAAGTCCAGGATCCACAATAAGAAAATGAAACCCGCGCCGACGCTAAGATTACTTGTACACTTTTATTTTTATAATATTTAAATAAACTTTTCTATTAATGTCACAAACCGTCTTCCGCCTTATGATTATTTTAATGAGGGTGGTTTAAACGTAACAAATGGGCCATTCTGCCACGAAAGGGCGTATAATGCCAAGCGAAAGCCGCCTTTATGGCCGATCGCTATGTATCTCTCTAAATAGAAATACGATGTACAGCTAAAAAGGGGTCAAAAAATAGACTACCAAGAGATATTAGAATCTCTACGGATAGAGATTCTATAGACCTTCCATAGACGTAAACTGCTACTAGGATTTAACTAGTGAACGAAAAGTAAATGGAACAAGCTCTTCTTCAAAGCGTGCTCTAAAGGTTGGTATAGACACTTTCGGCACGGACGGAGTACTACATCTACTAGTTCCAAGCCAACACGTGCGGTCGCGGGACCGCTATTCTTCAATACTATAGTGTTGAGTCAGTCAATTGAGTCAACCGAATTTGGCTCAAAAAACTGCTTAAAGTCCATTGCTATCAGTAAAAAATTGATATTCAGGTATTTGTGCATATATTTTGCTTGTTTATGGTGCTCTTATGAAATGTATAGTATGCACGCTTCATGTTTTCTCAATATAGGGTGAACCCTCGATTGAGGATCCGTGGAAACCCCTTCTTTGCAGCCACCGGGCATATTTGCTTACAATAGCTTATACACAACAACATACTCAAGCTACGCAATTAAACCTTAGTATTAAGAACTTCATAATGTGCTAATATACCGAAAATCACGCGGAAGGATTAATGACAAACTATTAAAGTTTTTAAAAAAAAGCTGTAAGAGACCGCGTGCCCGTTACGCATTTAGCGGGCCGGAAATGTCGAGGTTGGCACACACCTTAAGGAGTAATGTACGCATATTATTCTCCAGACGTACGCCGAACGGGGTTGTAAATCATTACAACATGCAATCGTAGAAAGAGATAGAAGAATAATGCGACAGTAAGAAATAAGGCCTGTTGATATAAAACGAATGGTAAACAATAAAGAGTGGAAAGGATACGATACGGGGGATTACCAAGGGTCTGTGCAAATTATCCATTTGGAGTAAGGGATGATCACAAAATATTAGTTAGAAACCGGCGGGAGTGCGGCGCTGTGGGCAACTGCGGGTGAGGTCCATGGTGGTGCTGACGGCAGGAAGCGTGTTTAACGGCGACACAGGATGGCGGGAAGAGCGCGTAACGGCGACACGGAACGGGGCCCTAGTAGCAACTAGTCGACTACTAGTCGACTGTAAGTGACTATTTCTAGTCTTTCACAGTGCTGCGATCTAAGTGGTTACAAAAATGACGCAATCTGAAGTCCGATTGGTTTGCGCTCTTTAAGCGCGTTAGCACGCGTATACGCGCCATTTTTGACGAGAAAGGCGTGCGCGCGCGAGCTGTCAATCATGCGAGCTATCAATCACTCTACCTGCCTGCTGTTGAATAATATTTTGAATTTTTATTGCCTATAATATTTATTATAATATTTGCCATTGTTTTGCCTTTCTTACCAATGTTTAAGGGGGATTCTGAGAGAACACGAAGACGCCGGCTTAAGAGGTATGCGGATGAGGAATGGCAGGCTGTAGAGAAGGGCCGTAAAGAAGAGAATGGAAGCCATGAGTGCCCTAAAACATTTTGGTAATGAGAGCACAGCGCCTCCTGAATCGAGTGATTATTATTATGAGTCATCGTCAACCGCAAGTGACGCTGATTCGGTACTTACAGGTGATGAGGAAGAGGATCCTCTTTTCGAGAACAAAATCGAGGAAATGTGTAGGGAAAATAGCCCTCAATCAGCGCCCTTGGACTACTATGGGCAGTTGAAAACCATGTACCGCACAAGCATTTGCGCGAATTAATGGATATAATTCAGCCACTGTTACCTGAACTACCAACCGACTCAAAAGCGGTGGTCAAGAAATTGTTCAAGGTAAAGGTAGCCCAAATGGGTGACGGTGAGTACGTTCGTGTAGGTTTAGAACGTCAACTGGGCCGACTTTTAAGCAATAATGCTCACGCTTGACCTGTCTCTAGTTCAGAACGTTAAGGGCATAACCAGACTTCGAGAAAATCAGCGGGCTACTTGTTTGGATCTCATTTTCACGAAGGATGCATCCTACATAGATGAAGTGCATTCAAGTGCTCCGCTCGGTAAGAGTGATCATACGACGCTAATGTGGGATAACTCACTCCATACTCAACGGCTGAGGAAAACGGAGGACCAGCCAAACATATGGAAGGCAGATTTCAATTCAATGAAGAATGCACTATCGACCGTGACTGCCTACTCAAGGGGGATCCGGAGGAGGATTGGAGATCACTCAAGAGGGTTGCATTAAATCTGCTTAAGCGCTTTTGTCCGGTGAAGGTACACAAGACGACTAGTCGTCCTGCCTGGTTGACGAGAGAGCTTAACAGGCAACTGAAGAAGAAGAATAGGAAATGGAGGTTATTCAGGAAAACCGGGTCGCCAGTACACCTCGAGGAATTCCGACGCCAAATAAATGCAGTAAAAATCAATTCGCCAGGCCAGGAAAAACTATGAATCAAGAATCCTCCAACAGGCCGAAGAAAAGCCCAAAATTCTATTCCGCTATATTAACAGCAGATTAAAAAACAAGGATCCTGTCGCAGTACTTGAGAATGATGATGGCGGAGAAGTCGTTGAGAATGACGAGAAAGCCGAGTACTGTAGCCGGTTCTTTGCATCGATATTCACTAGGGAAACCGAGCTTCATTTTGATAATGCCAACAGTGCTGTTGCAAACGCCGGTCCAGCACTTCATTCTCTACTATTTCCAACATCTCTAGTTAAGAGGGAGCTGCAGAGCCTCAAAGAAGCAAAGTCATCCGGTCCAGACAATATACCAGCCAAGTTCATGAAAGAATTGGCAAGCGAACTCTCAGAGCCCCTAGCACATATATTTCGTTCTTCATTTGAACTACGAAAACTGCCATCTGAATGGAAAATGGCAAATATTTTCCCGATTTACAAGGGCGGAGCCCGAACGAAGGTTAACAATTACCAGCCCGTCAGCCTAACTTGCATTTGCTGTAAGGTGATGGAAACGATAATTAAGAAGACGACAATGGAGTTCTTGGAGGAGAACAACCTACTGTCAGGGCTCCAACACGGCTTCAGAAAGAACCATTCTTGCCTTTCCATCCTTCTTCTCTCCAGTGAACAATGGACTCACGCACTAGATGAAAATGGTAAGGTTGACGACACCTATATGGACTTCAAGAAGGCATTCGACAGCGTCCCACATAAGTGTTTTATGTCTAAAATGTCAGAAATTGGCATAAGAGGAAACCTGCTGGCATGGATCACAGATTTTCTCACAGGACGATCGCAAACTGTGTGCATCGGTGACTCAAAGTCAAACCCTACATCTGTTCTGAGTGGTGTCCCTCAAGGCTCTGTCTTAGGGCCACGCTCTTCCTCATCTATATCAACGACTGTGTCAACGACCTGGGTTGCAGCGCTATCATGTTTGCCGACGACATCAAACTCTGGAGAGTCATCAGGTCTGACGCAGATAGGAAAGCGCTTCAAGAGAGTCTGAATCAAATTAGCTGCTGGTCTGCTCGTTGGCTTTTAAACTTCAACATTAGTAAGTGTGTGGTTTTAAGACTCCGTACTAGAAGGACTGATGAGGAGAACGATTCCTTCCAATACCTCCTCGATGGGCACCCGCTTTCAAATGTGAACGAAGAAAAGGATCTCGGTGTTCTAATAAATTCCTCACTTAAACCATCTACTCAGTGTGTAAAGGCAGCTAAACGTGCGACACAGGTCCTGTTTGCGATTAGACGGGGATTCGTCAACATTGACAAGGAGCTCTTCAGGAAAACCTACGGAGCGTTTGTTCGGTCCCACTTGGAGTATGCTGTCCAGGTGTGGCGTCCGTGGTTCAAAAAGGATAACCTGCAACTGGAACGGGTGCAGGCGAGGGCTACGAAGATGGTCAACAATCTTGGTCATCTGCCTTATGAAGACATACTGACTGAACTTGATCTTTTCCCTCTCAATTATAGGCAACTCCGCGGGGACCTCATACAAAACTACCGGTTAGAGGCCAAGACTGTGCCGTAGAATTTGATAATTTCTTCAAATTGGCTCGGACTGACCATCTGCGAGGTCATCCTTTTAAACTACAGAGGAAACCGGCCCGTTTCGACGTTCGACGAAAAGTCTTCTCTCAGAGGATCATTGGAGCGTGGAACGGACTCCCGGAAGATGTGGTCCTCTCAGATACTGTTGAAATTTTTAAACACAAACTTTATTCTCATTTGCTGAGAAACTGTGGCAGATATAATGAACAAAGTTTCATTAGCAGCACCTTGCAACTGGCTCACACTTATCGCTGATGTTAAGCCTACATTTGTACATTTGTATTATGTACTATTGTTACGGTGGACCTATTATGCGATTTTGGTTATGAATAGGGAGCTCAAGGGCGAAAGCCTTCTTCCCTTAATAAAGTGACTTTACTTAAAGTGACTTATGCGAATCCTGTTGCCGACAGAGTTGATATTAAGTTAGCGATAGATGGTCTGCGTGTGTGTAAGAAAACCAACACACATATGTGGCCTATTTTATGCAGGGTAGTGCGACCCTATCTCACCGATGTGTTTTCAGTAGGTTTTTACTATGGAGGCAGTAAGCCCTTCAATGTTCATGACTATTGTAGATTAGCAGTTGGTTTGATAGTTTCCCTGCAAGTTAGTGAAATATTCAACGCCGAGACAATGCGTACGACTCATGTTCGCGTGAAGGGGGTAATTTGCGACGTGCCTACAAGGGCGTTCGTGAAGCAGGATAAAAATGTAAATGTCTACTGTGGGTGCGAATGATGTACAGTGGAAGGTAAGCATAAAGGTAAAGTTGTTTATACAGAGGAAAGCAAGGCAGATAGGACTTACGAGGACTTGATGCAGCCCTCGTTTGACGAGCACATTGTTGGAGTTTCACCTTTTCTTTCGTGTTATCTTGGTCTAATTACTAAGTTTCCTCTGGACCCACTACACATAGTCTACCTGTGAGTAGTGAAGAAGTTGTTTACGTTGTGGGTTAAGGGCTATAAACCCAAACTAAGCGGTCGGTACACTGATATTGTCAGTTTCCGCACCATTCCCATACTGAAGCTACCGTTGGTAACAGCAATAGAGGAACGAAAGCGAGGGATATAAACATACCTTCCTACGGAGTTTTCTCAGCGAGGAAGGGCGGTAAGTGACTTGGAGTTGTGGAAGGGAACTAAATTCCGCCAGTTTGTAATGTATGCATGCATTAATGTTCTCTCAGGAAGCCTGCCAAAAAATCACTATGACTTGTTTCTACTAGTATTTACGTCGTTAGGTTTAATAATTAATCCATTAACTTGGTATGCAAACGTAGGTTATTGTCGAGAGTTGCTCAAGTTTTTTACTCGTCGGTTTCGTCTTCTCTTCGGGGAAGAATATATGGTCTATAACGTGCAGAGTATTCTGCACATGGCAGACGACAAAGAACTTCACGGAGCCCTAGACAGTTTTTCATCATTTCCTTTTGAGAGTTATCTAGGCCCGCTAAAGAGAGATCTCAGATGTGCTCCACGACGTCTGCAGCAGGTAGCCAATGGACTTTCTGAAAGGGAAATACAGACTCAGCACTTACGACCCTGTCCCACGATATTTCTTCATCCGCACAGCCTCGGACCGATAGCAGTTGGACATGAAGGTAGCCAACAGTACAAAGCACAGTTGACAGGAACGTTTCGTATAGATATTACACCGGCCAATAGATGTATTGCCTTTGATAATAAGATCGTATGTATTAAAAACATATTTGTCAGTCAGGGCAGCCGCGTAGGACTAGCTTTCACTGAATTTGTAAATATGTCCTTGACAAGCCGAAGAAGTCATCGAGGCTAAGGGTGTTTAAAGCAGAAGTCAGTGAGAGATTGCAGTTCGCACCATGACCGCCTAGCTTTAGTAAGTATGTGTGTTTTCCACATGAAGAAAGCTTTTTACTGATTGAGATAATAAATATCCGTAAGCAAGCCACTTACTATCCTTTCGCACTTTCGAACAGTGCTCTGGAACCTACAACGCACAGTCCCCATAGTGAGTGGTTCACGAGCACTGCAAAGAAGAAGTGTCCTTAGAAATAGGTCAACATATCTCGTTAAATAAACCCGTTTTCCTGTGGAATTATAGTTCCGAAGATGAGTCAGAGCACTCGCAGACAACTGCCAGAGCGTGACCGTAGGCATGCCATTGATCAGGAAACTTTTCTCGCGGGACCTGAAGCCTTCCGGTCGCCAGTTAGTCCTCAAACCAGCGCGTTTACTTTTTCCTTTGGAAATCATTGCCGGATAAGGTTTTCGAACCATCGTTCGATACTTTACCCGCCGCTGATGACGACTGTAAATACAACCCTTTTACAAAATATCTTCAGCAGATTCCTATCATGGCATCGCGGCCAGTGACAACAGGCCCGACTAAAACAACTTGTTGCTAATGATTTACCGCCAAGTTGCTAAAATCAACACTAACCTTCGGGAGTTGTCGATTCGTACTGACTACCGTTTAGGAAAACTCGTGGAATCTCAGCGCCGGGGGATGGCTCGCCTGCGGCAACTGGAGTGGCTGATTCGGCGGTCCCCAACGGTTAATGCAGACGCCGCTGCGACTCTGCATCGAAACCCCGTAACGCAGCCATTAAAATCTGCTGCCGATTTTCGTCAGCTGAACAACATGCTGCTTGACAGCACTTTTCGACAACAACTTGTAAGCTGTTCACTTGATAATGATTACTTGCGTTAGATTACATACCTACAATGTCTACGTGGGGAGACGCTCCTAGACTTTGGTAATAGGATTTTCTGCGCAGTTTTTGAAGATGAGATAACCTCCGTCATCAACTGGAAAGGAGGAGATAATAAACTGTCAATCTATAAATCCTCCTTTTATTACGTCACAGTGTCTCCTATTAACTGTTTGACTGTATTGGCTTAGAGCTTTTCGATGATTGAAATAAAGATAACAAGTGCATTCGGAGCAACCTTGACGACGCTATACGAAGGAGGCGTAAAGCTTTATTTGACAGTCTTTCTCAGCATGTAGTGAGGGAGAAAAAAATAAATAAGACAACGTCTTCAAGTACTGCTGACTTTTAGGCGCCACGGATGAAGCTTCAACTTGGTAAACAACGACGTTGTCTGTACATATTCTTTTCGTTTTTTGGTTTTTAATATAGTTTTCCAATAATAGAAGTCTTCCGACTTCACCTTTCTACGACTCGATGGGAGTTAAACGTGTAAGCGGGGTCGTTCGCCGAATAAAGGGATTCACTGCCAAGCCCAAACCGTAGTTACCGCAAATGACCTAGACTGACTAAGATAAGCCGACTATTAGGCAACTGGAAAAAGTTGACTATTAGGCGACTAGAAGTAGTTGACTATTAGGCGACAAGAAGAAGTTGACCCTTAGGCGACTAGAATTAGTTGACTATCAGGCGACTAGAATTAGTTGACTAATAGGCGACTAGAATTAGTTGACTAATATTCGACTAGAAATAGTCGACTATTATTCGACTAATTTCTGGCCAAATAAGCCGACTTTTAGTCGACGAGACCGACTAGGGATAGTCGATGTAAAGTCGACAAATCCTTCTTGGGGGAAATAGTGCCAGCAGAGGGAGAGAGAAGGAAGACTAGTATCTTCACCAAAATACGTTCACACCATCCTTATCTTGATCCGCGCAAAAAGTGACCTTGTTGCGTTCAAAAACCCATGGTTCGAGTTGGCTCGTTACTCATAGCATTTTATATACCGACGAATACAGCTAAGCGATCCACTTAAACAAATAACAGTTTTATCTATTAAGGCGAATGTTCGCATCCCAGGAACGTGAATATTTTAGGAAGAAGAATTTTCGAACACTGGAATAATCATTTTATTAGCCTGAGCTCTCGGGCTCCTGCAGGCTTATAAAATGATTTTACCAGTGTTCAAATATTTTTCTCAAAAAGTTTTATCAATTTCAATATGAGAATTTTTATAATTTTACGTAAAATAGAGCCATTATGTTTAAGTTTATCAACAACTTTTCCTAGAAAATTACACCACAAGACTATTTATATTACCTTCTAGTCCATCTGTAGCATCTTATAAACATAGGGTTCCGCAATGATACATGTGTGGGCTCTTAACTCAACTTGTGCGTTGTTTAAATTTATCAATTCTCAAATTTCGTTTGAACTCGAAATACAACAACTTCCGGTCTACCACGTGCTCTGCGCTAGCTACTCTCCACAGATCAATTTCTCTCCTCACCTGCCGCTATTTATTTCACCCTTCAAGGTTACCTTCCTCTTGTGATCAAAACCGGGTTCAGAAGAATCCTACAGCAATCTTTCAATGAGATTGCTCTCAAACCTTGCGATTGCGACCCACGAACTCGGATCCCGGTCTTAACAAAGTCATCCTTTCGCAAGTCAACTTCTTGGCTATTGCTGGCATGGATAGTGAAGGATCTAAGTGAGTCGTATCATTTGCTAGTCTTTATTGTTATCGTTGTATACCATTTTTACGCCTTTTCTGCTACGATAGCCTGATAAATTACTCACTAGAGGTCAGCTTGCACTAGAAAGTTTTCCATTGCGTTTTTGCTAAGACGTTTTGTATAGTTGTAGTGATATAGACTCTACAAATTTGGTGACCCCGTTTCTATTGTTATCAACGTCTTATTATTTATTCTATTCACCTTTTTTCCCGTTTGACTCTGCCGTTCATACGTTTTTCAACATGGGCGGTGGATACCACCAATTTTATGATTGCGACGAAGATTATCCGGGTTCTAACAATATGTGTACACCACCTGCTCAGGACGAGCCTCAGGATTTTAAAATATCCATTAAGCTTCCCCATACAAAATGCGTGACGCGACGGTCTGGTTCAAACAGTTCGAGGCTGCTTTTGCCTCACGGTAAGATACTTGCGAGCGTACGCGTTACGCATACGTCGTGCAGTACTTACTGTTCGAAAACGCTTTCGCCGTTCAGGATCTCCTTGATCCTACCCCCAAAGTCAAGCCCTACTGTAGCTTAAAAAAGGCTATTCTCGAACGTACGGCACAATCTGCCGACAGCAAGCTTCGCCAAATCCTCAACGACGTCGAGGTTGGTGATTAAACCTCTTCTGTTCTAATGCGCCACACGCGTCACTGGCTTGCTGGTCGCACATTAGATGATTCTTTTTTCCGTTGCGTCGGAATGGATTAATTACCCCATCCAATGCAACAGGTACTCGCCCCGCTTGACGGCGATGTTCCGCTGACAAAACTCGTGGATCACGCAGACCACATCGCACAATGCTACCCCGGTACTTGTTTGGACGCTGTAAACCAAACCTCGACCTCAGTACCTCAGCATGGCGTTTCCCAGGTTTCGGCCTTACGTTCTGACCGTAAACCTGACAGCCATACACAGCGAAAGTCTCCTATATCGCTTGGTACCTCATCGTTACGGTCTACTCCACCCTATCAACCGAATCGAGACGTTACTGACAACGGAGATGACGACCTGCAGGATCTTAAAGGTACTGTCAGGTTATTGTGCTCTCAAGTGAGCTCGATGTGTTCCACACTCAACCGGCTTCAAACCGGTCATCCCTCTGCAAGCCCAACCGCTCTACCTCAAAAGAGCGTGCAGACGACAAAGTCTGCTGGAACCACCGAAAATTCGGCCCGGATGCTATTTAATGCGTCCCGCCTTATTCTTGTGGTCGGCGTTCACGTTCGGGAAACGGCGCTGCCAGCCAGTAATGGCGACGACTGGAACTGGCCATTTGCGACACAGTCGCCTGTTTTAAATAACCGACAAGTCCACAGGATTCCGTTTCTTGATCGACACAGGTGCCGAGTTGAGCGTTTTACCATACCCTCATCGTCATCATCTCCAGCCATCGCAGTTTACACTGCAGGCTGCGAACAACACTTCTATCGCCACGTTTTGTCAACGTTCCCTAACTTTAGGACTCGGGCTTCATCGCCGCTTCCAATGGGTTTTCATCTAGGCCAATGTTCAGTCACCTATCATTGGAGCGGATTTCCTCTCACACTTCGGCCTAAAAGTTGACCTTAAACATCAGAAGCTACTAAATCCTATCACTCAGCTGTTTACTGTCGGCGTAGTTTCGCGTGAGCCTTCCGCTGGCATCCACTTGGCCGTGCCAAGCCCGCCATTTTCTGACATCTTCAGGGATTATCCTTCACTCTCTAAGCCCTGTCAGTTTACGGAGCAGGTTTAACACACCGTTCGCCACCATATCTTACCACTGGCAGACCGGTCCATGCTAATCCGCGAAGGCTTCATCCTGATAAGCTGCAAATTCCGAAGAACGAATTCAAGTCTATAGGCTTCAACATTGCACATGGTTCCCAAAAAGTCATCTGACGATTGGCGGCCATTCAATGATTATCGCGCTCTCAATCGATCTACCGTCCCGGACCGGTACCCGATTCCTTATATTCATGACTTTTCCCACATGTTAGCTGGAAAGACGATTTTTTTCAAGATCGACCTCGTGCGAGCATATCACCAACTACCGGTCGCGGAGGAGGACATCCCTAAAACCACCGTTTCGACCCCATTTGGCCTGTTTGAATTCCTTCGCATGCCTTTTTGTTTGCGAAACGTGGCCCAAACGTTTAAGCGTTTTGTCGATGACATTTTACGCGGTCTCTCCTTCACGTTCGTGTGCATCGACGACATTCTTGTCGCAAGCTCGTCACCCAAGGAACACGTTGAACACTTACGCCAAGCTATCAATCGTTTTTAACAAAATGGTCCACAACAAAACGTCGATAAGTGTCTTTTTGGCGTCACTTCTCGGGATTTTTTGGCCATCATCTTGACCAACATGAGATCACACCCCTCCCAGAGAAGGGGCAAAGCGTGTTGTCTTTTCCAGCCCTGAAGTCCATAACTCAGCTCCACCATTTCATCGGCCTTATCAACGACATTTGGCGTTTCATACTCAATTGTGCTGCCACCCTGGCATCTTTGACGGATTTTTGAGGTCAAAGACCAAGTAACTTTAACTTTCACGCAGTGCTCTTGAAGCATTCGAGGCAGCTAAGAAAGCCCTCTTAGATGTCACTTTACTTCATCATTTGAGCACCGATGCTGATACATATCTTATTCTGACCACCGATGCCTCAAACATTGCCATCGGCACAGTTCTGCAGCATCAGGTCCACGGACAGCTGCAGCCGCTAGCCTTCTTCTCCCAGAAGCTTCAGCCGGCGCAGACTCGCTATAGTACTTTCTCGTGTGAACTTCTTGCCATTTACCTGGCCATCCGACTTTTTCACCACCTGCTCGAGAAGAAAGATTTATAGGTCCACACGGACCACAAATCTCTCACTTACGCCCTCAAAGCTAAGCCAGATTGATATTCGCCGCTCAACGAACGTCACCTTGACTAAATCTCTTAAGTCACCTCAGACATACGCTTTGTCTGCGGTGATGAGAATTTCGTTGCTGATGCCTTGTTCCGCCTAGAGGTCAACGCTCTTATCACCACGTTAGACCCTGTGAAGCTTGCGGAAGCGCAGGCGCTTGATGACTCCATCATTAAAATTATTGCGTCTTCTGTGCTTCAGCTGCGTGAGGCTTCCCTCCCCTTTGCACCAGGCTCTATCATGTGTGATTTTCCTACAAGTGCCCCTCGTCCTGTAGTACCCCAATCCTACCGGAAGGTTGTTTTCGACCACTCCCATTCGCTATTCCACCCCGGTGTTCGTGCCGGGCGCCAACTCATCGCAGCCCCTTTCGTCTGGCCAAAGATGAACACCAACATTGCAACCTGGACCAGGCAATGCTTAGCCTGCCAACAGACTAAAGTCCAGCGACACAGCGTTTCACCTCCCAGCACGTTCGCGGTTCCCGACGCCCGTTTTCAACACGTCCCCATGGACTTAGTCGGACCATTCCTCCCATCTCGCAGTTTCACGCACATTCTGACCGCTGTTGATCGTTTCACACGATAGCCCATCGCCGTTCCCATCTCGGATACCTCGCCAGGGAATATTGCCATGGTTTTCCTTTTGCAGTGGACAGCCAACTTCTGTGTTCCAGCTACCCTCACCACTGACCGAGGAAGTCAGTTTACATCTGCATTCTTCCGTGAGCTCACCAAACTGCTCGGGTGCTCGCATATCACCACCACTGCCTATCACCCAGCATCAAATGGCCTCGTGGAACGCCTTCACCTTCAGTTGAAGTCCGCGTTGATGTCTCAACCTGCCCCGCACAACTCGAGCGACAACCTGCCGTTTGTCCTCATCGGCATTTGCTCGGCTGTTAAGGAAGACATTCAATGCACTGCAACCAATCCATTTACGGCACATCCCTCCATTAACCTGGTGAGCTCGTGCAGTCTTCCTCCGTTGCCCCTGACGCCACGAACAACTTCGTGCAACAGCTGCAGCAACGCATGGCTGCACTGCGCTCAACCCCTACACGCGCGACAACTCGGCGCGTTTTCGTGCACGCCGACTTCACACAACCCTATTCGTGTTTGTCCGGCACGACGCAATTCGCAGGCCCCTTTCCAACCATACGATGGTACCTTCAAAATGCTTGAACGTAAGGACAAATATTTCGACATTCAAAGGGTTGATGCTACTAATATGGTCTCCATCGACAGACTGAAGCCGGCCTACGTTGAATGCACTCCACCATCACCTGGTCCGTCAACGTCCATGGCACCTTCACCCTGCACTCCACCTGCTGCCCTCAGCCCACCGCCACCCTCCCCACGGAACCTTCCCCCATCCCTCTCACCGACCCTCCCACTCTTTCATTCTTCCACTTGTTCCGGTAGACATGTTCGTTTTCCTACCAAATTGCGAGACTTTGTTATTCAACCTTTTTGTAAATCCTTTTTTGTCAAGCGTTTGTAACCCAACAACGCTCGGGTTGGGGAGTTATGTGGGCTCTTAATTCAACTTGTGCGTTGTTTAAATTGATCAATTTTTGAATTTCATTTCAACTCGAAATACAACACTTTCTGGTCTGACCTCGTGCTCCTCGCTAGCAACTTTCTTGCTAACAATTCTCTGCAGCTAAATTTCTCTCCTCACTTGCCGCTGTTTCTATCGCCCTTCAACGACACCTTTCTCTTGTGATCATTCCCGGGCTCAAAAGAATCCTACAGCAATTTATAAACGAGAGTTCTCTTAAATCTCGCGATTGCGACCCACGAACTTGGATCCTGGTCTTCACAAAGACATCTGTTGGCAAGTCAGCTTCTTGGCTATTGCTGGCAAGGATCGTGAAGGATCTAAGTGAGTCGTATCATTTCCAAAATTTCAGTGTTATCGTTGCATACCATTTTTACGCTTTTTTGCTAGGATAGCCTGGTAAATTACTCACTAGAGGTTAGCTTACACTAGCAAGTTTTCCATTGCGTTTTTGCTAAAGCGTTTTGCATATTTGTAGTAATAAAGCGTCTACACATGTCATCTTAGGTTTAACATTTTTCAGAATTCTCCGGGTACACCTTCACTCAAATACTCTGTGACCGACAAACGATTGTTCTCCTGTTCTGTTAGCTGTTCGCTTTTGCTCACAATTCTGTCGAATCACCGCTGACTCAAGAGACATCTGTTTTGACTCACCGAACTTTAAAACTTCGATGCATTTTGTGGTGAATAGCCAATTACGTTGTCCCCTCCTGCCCCTCATATTTGATATGATGCTTTTGCAGTGGTGTAACCTGAACACACTCGACCCAGTTTACTTTCGCAAGCAAGATAGCGGCGGTTGCGGCGTGTGCATATTTTTGAGTTTTGTGCCTCCCTAATTTTATCATTGCTACAAAGAACTTGAACAGAACGTATTTTGCATGTGGCAAACCAAACTTGCATGAAATGCTCTGTGAAGGGGAATCTAAAAAATCTGTTCATGAGGGCCCAAAAACTCGGACATCAATGCCAGTTCTAGTAAGTAAAGCTATGGTTTTTGTTCTGATTTCAAAGAAAATGCTGCTTTAAGGGCCATTAAAATTGCGTAGCTCTTCGCGAAACGTGTTAAACGCAAATTGAAGCTAAATAAATCAAAGTAAAATTAGGTAGACGTGACCAAGATATTGAACGCTGGATTCTTTACAGAATGTAAATGGGGACTGACTATATTCGAGGCTGTTATCGAGACCGATGTAGAGGCATGAGAGGAGGCTGATTATTCGAAACCTCTAGAGCAAACGGAGTGCGTAGCAGGTTAGTTAGATGAGTGCCTCGTGAAGGACGAAGCTCTAGAAGGATGCGGTCGTGGTATATAACTGCGTATCGATTCACGTAGGGTCAACGTGGTAACTTCAGTAGTGGTCAGGTTAGAACTCCCTTCAGTGATATTTTATTTTGACCACATCTTACACACTTATCAGAAATCTGTCCGAGAGTTTGTTGTATATGGAGCGTAATGTGAAAGATCCTGGATCGAAACTTCTGTACTTAGCGCACAACTGTTGAGAAGACTACTTAAATCTACTTATTTATTTCTTGCCGGTTTACAGGCAACATCCTAGTAGGTAATAGTTACTCCACTTCTCAGCTGATCACGAGTGGTGTTTTTCAAGGCACTGTCTTGGGTCCTTTTCTCTTCATTCTATACATAAACGGAATTTCAACTGTTCTGAAAAATTCACAAAATCTCATTTATGCAGACAACCTCAAATGCATATATTCAATTTCTAAGGACACGGCATGTGTATGCGTTGCTAAAATAAATACAAACCTACTTACACTCTCACGTTGAAGTGTTACCTGGCAGATAGAATTCTCTCCATCCAAGTGTAGTTTCATGTGTTTCGGTCCCGCCAAGCTTCCCCGTCCCCTAGTCTTTCAAAATACTCCACTTAAAGAACGATCCACTAAAAAGATTTTGGTCTTAGCTACACAAATAAACTAGCATTGTCGCCTCATGCGGATCGAATATCTGCGGAGGGTGCACTGATATGTGGTTTTATATCACACAATGTCTTCCTGATGGAAATAAAGTTAAAACTTTATCGCATGTATGTTCTACCCATCCTAGAATACTGCTGCACCCTCTTTGGTCTAATGAATGCCTCTGACCGCGGTAAGATTTAAAATGTACTGAGGATGTTTGCTCACAAAATATTCGCTCTTCCTTGTCACTTTAAGTCCTCGATCCACTATTTCTTATACGAAGAAATGTCATTTCGGGGACATAACATTTCTTTGGGTCAGAAAACTCGAAGCGGGGCTCTGTTTCCTCTTTCGCGTTAACTCTACCCCTAACCTTTCACGAATCAACGCTCTCATTCCCGCAGATAGACCTTATGCCACATGTAATTCCTCCAGGATTATTGCACCCCCTTTCAGCTCAACTTTGAACCATTTTCACTGCTTTGCCTCCAAATAGGCCTTTCTCTGGAACAATATTCCCCTCGAAATAAGGCTGTCGTCTAACTTAGCAGTTTTTAAAGTCAAATTACGTAAACACTTATCTTTGGAAGATTAAAAGTCCTTGCTATCCGTCTCCTTCCCAAACACAGAACTTTTGGACTTTGAAAAGGGTACCCCTGGTATCTGAGGTTGTCGGCCAAAATTCCAAAAATTGGTAGAAACTACTAACTGTGCAAAAATGTCACAACTGGTCAGTTTAGTGACTAGAAATGAGAGCATATTAGATTTATTTTTTTACAAATGATGTCCAACCTCTCTTTATAAATTTTCATCGTGACCTCTTCCCAAGTGACCACGCATTAATTCAGTGTTGTTTTCCAGTCTCTATTTCTAA
The DNA here is from genome assembly GCA_036362985.1 of Ligula intestinalis. NCBI lineage: Eukaryota > Metazoa > Platyhelminthes > Cestoda > Diphyllobothriidea > Diphyllobothriidae > Ligula > Ligula intestinalis. The sequence continues at coordinate 4,051,106 of JAYGXS010000009.1, forward strand.
AAAGCCTGAGGTAAAATGCAAAACCTCGATTTTCTAACGCAAAGTTTGAACTCATAGATGAATTCGAAAGTACTCTAGATTTGCATACTATTTTTTCAACTAATGATCGAATCTTTTTCAATTAGATTTTACAAAAACCTTACAAAAAAATTCAGACTTCTATTCCACTTAAGCCTATTAAATCAAATTCAGCATCCTCTACCGTTCCACATTTTCCCCAAAATAGGCTTAACAAAATTAGTTAAGCAACTTAAGGATCCGTCTAATAGGTCTTTGTCGGTGCACTTAAGTACAGCGCAAATATTTGAATAAGCGCAAAAATTAGGCTTGCACGAGGTAGGCGTAGAGATTCCCTGGCACTAAATGATGCTAACTCTTCCAAATCCGTTGCTCAAGTCTTCCGTTTTCAGTCGTCCGCTAAGCTTCAGAAGATCATTCCGCCTTTACTCTTAAGTATTAATCATTTTGTTACAGAGGATTTGGCCAACGCAGAAATGTTAAATTTCTTCTTCGCCAAGTTAAATAAATAAATAAATTTCACATTTTAGGCCCGGAGGGCCTCATCATTACAATTGAGACTAGTCAAACACCCGAAATACCTCTGATGTGTGATGCAAATCTCACTTCAATTGATTTCTCACCTACAAGTATTCATAAAGAAATAGCTCATCTCAACAATTCACATTCAACCAGGACGGATAATATTCCAAACTCATTTATTAAGCAATTAAGAGATTTTCCTCCGTTTCTGAGCAAATTATTTACAATATTTCTCGAGAACGGTTTTTTCCTGATTCTTGGAAAACTTCGATTGTAATCCCAGTTTGTAAATCTGGTTCCAGATCTGATATCAAAATTTATCGCGGTGTTCATAAAACACCTTCTCTAGCTGAATTGTTTGAAAAATAAATCGCCAGTAAAATTACAGATTTTTGCATAAGCAATAAAATATTAAATATATATCAGCGTGGTTTTTACCGGACCGATCTTGTGAAAAATGTCATATGTCTTTTCTTAATCTCCTCACTTCTCTTCGTAACGATCATTCATCTGTGGTGGTCATCTATTTTGATCTTAGTAAGGCATTTGATAAAGAACCTCATAGGAAACTACTAGCCAAAATAGAGGCTATAGGATGTTGTAGTCCTCTTATTGACTTTATTACAACATATCTTTCTAATTGAAACCAACAGGTCTTAGTGGGATCCTCATACTCTACCCTTACCGCTATTTTAAGCGGTGTCCTTCAAGGTACCGTTCTGGGCCACTGTTGTTCTTGCTATAACGGACCAATCCGACCCCTTGGTTCTAGGAGTTGTTTGAACGTTGTCAAGGTTGGACCTATCTTGGTTTTACTTATTTTATTTTTTAGAGACCAAGTTAGTTACGCTCCGGATCCGCGGATTGATTCCCTCCACTTCGCGTATCGGATGCTATCGTCCTCACATCGTTGCCGTATTGCACCCTTATCGCCCCAATTTGGCGACAATTATTCCTTGGTTTGACCTTTCCATCCCTTACCAACTTTATATCATTAGAGAATAGAATGTCAGATATTTTCCCCACCAGTTTTGTTAATCTACTTTTTTAATGCTTCTTGTTGGTCCCATTCTACCCCATTTAATCTATATTTATACCAGAAATTTCCATCCTCATTCCTTACTTGTAGCATAATGTCTGAGAAAAAAAAAGCTTTGTCTGTTTTACATTCTGAGGTTAACCGCCTTTTAGAAGAGATCTCTATATTATCTGCCGAGAGTCGTTGTCCCCCTTCGGTATCAAACCACGCGCCAGTCATTTCAAGAACACGAATAGTACGGAATACTACATTGCTTTATGTAAATGATATTTCAATAATAGTTAAACACGCTCAATCGTATATATACACGGACGACTTGAAATATGTATACTCCTTCTCTAATTCTATGGCTAAGCGATGCTTAGAACGCATTCATTTGGATTTGAAAGCTTTATCTGCGTGGAGCACCACGTGGCAGATGGAGTTCTCGCCTTCTAACTGCCAGTTCATGTAAGTTGGGCCTGAAAGGCTGCCACAGCCTGTCATTTTTCAAGATTGCCCCACGACTGAATGTTCTAACATTAAGGACTTAGGTTTCAGTTACACCAATAAATTAGATCTTTCACCTCAGGCTGATCGAATTGCAGCAAAAGCTGCTCAGATATGTGGCTTCATCTCTTATAATTTCTACCTTCCCGAAAAGAAGCTAAGACTTTATCGTATGTATGTGCTTCCTATTCTCGAATACTGTTGTCCACTCTTCGGTTTAATGAACGAATCTAGCCGTTCAAAAATTGAAAGTGTCCAAAGAAGGTTTACTAAAAGGGTCCTCTATCCGGCATATCCGGCGCTTCAAATTGCGGTTTCAATTTCTCGTCCTTCGTGGGGAATATTATTTTCGGGATTTCGGTTCACCTAGCCCTCTGGCGGACTTTCGTTGTTAGCTATTGGATTCACTTTCGCAATACCTCCACCCTCAGAAGGCACGACAGGACATTAGTCAAAACGAGCATCATCTCCGTCACTGCCTTCTGTCAACAATTCTCCCGG
>JAYGXS010000009.1:4054865-4086947 GCA_036362985.1 Ligula intestinalis
CACTCTCACTGTCTCAGGTGTGGCAATAAACACTTGCGCATGCTTCCTCAGTTGCCACTGTTGTCTAAGATTGCAAGTCATGACTATATGTACAATAAATTCCTGATGATGATGTCTTCTATCGGCTGAAGTGTGGCGTTTTGGTCTGCCCCTTAAAGCACCGCTGGCTCTAAGCCACAAGCAGGAATCATACGACTCAACTCTCAATCAACTGAATGATGACCTAAGTATATGTCAGCTACCAGAACTAATATGAACGGACTAGGATTTTGGCAGTCAACTGCAACCTACGCACCACGCAACGCTTTGTGTTAGGAACAATTAAGTAACAACTCAATTGCTTACTTCTCACTCGAAAATTCGACTTATTTAAACACAAAAATATTAGTCAGATTGCGTAGACATGCTCACTTTGTATAGGAGGTCCACACGCTCGTTCAAGCCGTCCGATGTGAACACACTTTACCGACCTATAATCACCCACACACACACGCGTCATGATGGTCATGCCAGTCTACAAGTCAATGTAAAACCCCACGTACCGGTCATCACAGCCTTGACCACTATACCCGACATCTCATCGGGTAAATCAACACCTACCAATCTAAAACACTTGACCTCGTTCCAAAATCATAAAAGCAGCTGTTGGACTCTATGTGTCTTAGGCATGGCAGTAAACACTAGCTCCTGCCTTCCCAGTTGCCACGGCTGTCTAAGATAGCAACGAATGACTGTATTTACAATAAATTCCTCATGATGATGTCTTCTATCGCCTGAAGTGCGGCGTTTTCGTCCGCCCTTTAAAGCTACGCCAACTCTTCACCACAAGCCCGAATTCTAATACTAAACTCTCAATCAACTGGATGATGACCTAAGTATAGGTCAGCTTCCATGACTAGTCTGAACGAGCTAGGATATGGGCAGTCAACTACAACCTTTACACAACGCAACGCTCATAACGCAGAACAAAGAAGACAGAAGTCCTGTTCTCAAGGTAACGACGCAGGAAGACAGAAATTTGGCACGAAAACAATTATGTTTCATCAGCACCATTGCAGTCCAAACTTTGCGGCACATATGTAACACGTGAGTCATTTATCTTTGTTTTGTAGTACTCCTGCTGCCAGGGGTGAAATTTAACCTGGAGCGTTTGCGTGAGACGTACATAGGAAGACGTTATACTGCAAGGAGGGTTTTTTTACACCGCCTAACGTACGTTACGTGTTTAACTGAATTGACTCACCCCCAATAGCAACCGTTTTAGCTGTGGTTCTTGCTCACTGACAGGTCTCGTTATGCAATTATGATGCACCCTAGGTCTCCTCAGCAGACAAATGACGATGTTTTGTAAAAGGATTCACTAAGCTACAACTACCACGTTGACATGTAATGAAACCAAAATTTTGTGAACTCGCGGTTGCACAAATCCTGTTGAACCTTCATTGACGCTGTATACAGCCAGCTCATCCTACTTTTACCTGTTCACAATGAGTCAAACGTGTTACGAACAACTGATTCATAACTAAATTTGTTAATTCTCCCTCAAAAATTCGACTTATTTAAACACAAAATATTAGTTATTTTGCCTAGGCATGATAACACTGTATAGAATGACTTCACGGGCGTTCAAGCTGAGCTTCGACGAGCTTCCTTCTGTTAAATAGCGAAACAAGTTGATTTGAAAAACTGGCTACAAATGTTTACTACCTGTTTATCATTGAGTTTGACTGCCTTTATGAATTCATATGTATTTAGTGGAAAACATGCACGAAAAAAAATATCTTGTAAATCTTTGATATAAATTTCCTCCGTTTTAAATTTTATACTCAAATAAAGGTAAGCTTTCGGTCTTTAAGTTGCTTCTTGTGAGCTTTTTTTGATTTACATTCTGCGCACTGTTTACTTCCTGTTTAAGTCATATTATGTTTTCGCCTATGGTTTGAAAGAGAAGTCACATAGTTCTCAGAAACTGTTGCAACAAAAGGAATAAACTGTATACATTATAGACAGCATTAAATAATTAACGGGAGTGAACTATAGCAAAACAGGACACCACAATTATAAAAAAGCTCCCAATAAGAATCCTTTGAAAACCGAAATATCCCGTTTCTTTATGTATATCCTTTAAAGAAGGCGTACTTTACTACTATATGTATATCAGAATCATTTTTCGTGCATAACTTCTATTAAATAGATTGAAGACAGTCAAAATCAATAAAAATGCATATTCAAGTCAAGCCAAGTCAAATTATTAAGGGAAACATAAGCAAATGCCTTTGACCTCCCTACCGGTACACAGTAGTTAAGAAAAGCATCGAAAATGCCGAACGTTTGAAAGAAGGTCGTTTACGTTATTCTGGGTGGCTACTCACTTTGATTAGGTAATTCAATCAGATGGGATGATGTCAGTTAGCACGAGCCAACATATGTTAATGAACAAAAAATAGCAGACAAGGAAAAAACTCATAAGGCATGGCTCAGAATTCACAACATGGTTAAGGAAAATAACTGTCGCTCGTGGGAAAAAGTGTTTGAAGAATATGCACGGATGCAGTTATTAATGTTGGCGGCAGGTTAGGGGGCCTCCACGACTTATACCTCGATCGGAAGTGCCATACGGGGACGAGGATGAGAATGCAGAGTCACGAGAATAATAAAATATCCACTTGTTTGCAGCACTTAATTTAAACTTGTTGTCAAACAGAAGCTTGCTAAAAAGCTGGCATCCAGGCGATATAAAGGCCAGACAACCAGACAAACACTTGAAGCAGGGCACATTGCACCAAATTCCATCAGCCGCTGTCCGATTCTCCCAGCGGCTTACCAGGCGTTACGCGTGCGGCTCAATCAACGAAATCGCCTGTAGACATTCAAATAGTTTGCGACGCCTAGCAACCCCAGACCGGGCAAGAATAAAGGCGTCCGGGAACCTACCCCAGACACCAATGCAGCCGTCAGGGACGCAGCGGGCAACATGAACAAACAAGATCTCTTGTCGGGCTTGAACGCAGTTGCGAATGACAATGGTCTCTGCATACACACTGATGGCGGAGTTCGAGATTCAGCCGACGGGACGAACACGGAAAAGTGCTAACGGGGAAAGCCAGCAGGACATTCGTTACCGACGCGATCGATGCAGAAGCGAGCAATGACCGCTGGCAGGCATAAAACTGCCCTCCCCCTCCAACGAGGTGACGGCGAGCAGAAAGATGACAAAGCTCCAGCCCCGCCCCTGCAAGGGATCCAGCGCAAAGAGACGAAAAGCAAAAGATAAGTCAGTTGTAAGACCTATAAAAGACTGTGAGGCGTGTACAAGCAAATACCTCCGACGAGGTAAGCCTGTAAGATTTCGAAAAGTCAGGAAATTATAACCAATATTCTCTAGATCGCCTATTCTTTGATATCAAGGTACACAAGAATGCTGTCATACCACCCTTACCGCTATTAGGACTTGGTCGGAATCGGCCTGGCAGGCGGTGTACCGTTAAGGAACTCCGACCGTCACATGAACCTTGTTTAGTTAAGAAGCCTATTCAAACGGTATTCGCACATTCCTGAGTAACAGCAAATGGCAGGTGCCAACGCACTGATGTACTGCGATTCGATAAAGTAATGCTGTTCAGGATCAGGCTTGGCTGATGAAGGCTAATAAGCCCGAAACAGTTCTGTTTCAAGTAACACCCAAATGCTGTCATTCCCCTTTACTGAAATTATGAAAGGCCGGAATCTGACGGCAGGCGGTCACCCGTTGGGGACCTCTCAGCACCAAATGAACTTTCTATTGTTCGGAAGCCTATCCGTTCGGTGTTCGCACATTTCTGAGTGAATATATACCCGATCAGCAGTGACAGCAAATGGCAGGTAGCAAGGCGCTGATGAACTGCGGTTCGATGAAGTGCTTATGACCCATGTGAAAGACACCAGTGGTGGACCAACTGCGCCGTCTGTGAGTGCGTTTGTTTTTGTTGTCCGATCAGCTGGTGTTCAGGGTTATGCTTGGCTGATGAAGGCTAATAAGCCCGAAACAGTTCTGTATCAAGTAACCCCCAGATGCTGTCATGCCCCACTTACTGCTATTTTGACTAAGCCGGAATCGGCCGGCAGGTGGTCACACATTGGGGACCTCTGGCGACCACTTTAACTTTGTTTTGTTCGGAGGCCTATTCTATCAGTGTTTGCACATTCCTTTGTAAATATATAACCAATCAGCAGTGACAGCAAATTGCAGGTGGCGAGGCGCTAATGAACTGCGGTTCGATGAAGTGCCTATGACCCATCTGATAGACACCAGTGGTGAGCAAACTGCGCTGCCTATGCGTGGGTTTGTTTGTGTTAAGTGTTATGCTTGGCTGAAACAGTTCTGTATCAAGTTACCCCGAATTCTGTCAGACCCCCCTTACTGCTATTATGATTTGGCCTGAATCGGTTTTATAGGCGGTCACCCGTTGGCGGCTACTGACCACCTTATGAACTTTGTTTAGTTTGGAAGCCTATTCGACCGGTGTTCGCACATTCCTGAGTGAATATATACACGATCAGCAGTGAGAGCAAATGTCAGTTGGCTAGGCGCTGATGAATTTTACATTTATATGGAGAAAACATTCCCGAGAGTTAAGGTAAAGACCAAAAAACGTTTAAGCAATTCTATTTTAGCGCACCTGGTAGACTCAGGCTTTCACGTGAATGCCAAACAGTCTATTCAAGTGACACCGTGTGTTGGATACGGCAAAATGGTCACCATCAGGATAGGCCAACCGGTCTTGTGCGCCCCAAATGAACTTCATAGTGGCACCACATTTATCACAGCTGAAAGCCGCCAATCCAACAGACATTAGCTTATCATCATGCTCATAAGAATTTGAGCTCAATAGTAGCGAATATTCGAGTCCCAGGAAGCAGTTCAGAAGACGAAGATGCGACCACTGGAACAAGAGTTTTATTTGCCTGACGTTTCGGATTCCGTCGGGAATCCTTAGTCATAGGTAATCGTAAACAAGTCTGAGACATGTGTCAGATGCTACTGCCATACAGCTTGTGCGTGTGGTGGTATGCATCTGGTCTGTCGGTCATGGCAGTCCAACAATATTTCGGTGGGGTGCCTAGCCTGTCGGATGCCCGCCAGGTGTGCTCGCCTTCTTCGGATCGCCAGTTAACACCAGGGTGACAGGGTAGTGCATGTATGAGGTTGGGCTGTTTGCCTGTGCGCAGCTACTCCTTGTACGAGTGCGAGGCGTAAGACTCGAGGCGTCTCTGTGTGTCAGCATGAGACGTCCTCGGCGCCCCACCGTGTGTCAGAACCCCTTATCTGCGCATGTCTCAGACTTGTTTACGATTACCTATGACTTAGGATTCCCGACGGAATCCGAAACGTCAGGCAAATAAAACTCTTGTTCCAGTGATCGCATCTTCGTCTTCTGAATTTGAGCTCAATTCTCTTTCACCACCGCACTCTATTTTACCAACTCGCATTGTTAATTACTGTATTACCATGATATGCTTTAAGTTACTTGATATTCTTACATACAAAAGAAAACATGCTCCGGTCCATGCGAAATGATGCCATGGCCATGGCTGTATGCAAGTGTACTGATACAACATTGCATAAAAAAACCAACCATTTGAACGTGGTAGCACGGTAGCATGTTTCAGGTCCTGGACACCCCAGTCGGGTCTGAACAATCACAAACAAGGGTCGTCTTTACAATTTCCGCGAGGTGGATGCGCTTACGCAATTTTGACACTGGTTATTGACGGGCGGTCTTTTACTCGTCTGACAGTAATCGGCCTACAAACTGTTCTGCGCTAGCTTTGTGCAAAATATAACAATCCTTCAAGTTTGCATCTCATTGTTTCTTTTCTTGCACGGAATCAAACCTCAAATTCGAAGTATTAAGGATTTAAACTACTTATGTAAGCTACTGACTTATTAGTGGCCCCCACGTATTCTGCACACCAACATGTATAGACGTGGCTTAACTCAGCAGTCACAAAACCTTCTTCGATGACATTTAATTTAGAAATGTCATTTTAAGTGACCAGGACATGGGTAATTAATTACATAAATGCATTCTTGAAGCAGGCTGCTAATTATTTACTAATCTCAGCTACCTCGAGGTGAATTTATGTAATGATACACATAGTAGATTGTATGTATTGTAAATTTGAAAATCACAATCTGCGTTTAGGATCTATCACGTATTTAGATTTTGTATCGTGTTCCCCAAAATGGATTGAGATGCACTTACCAGAACATATGTCAGTTCCGATGAGTATCCTGGGAGCAAATAGGGAAAGAATGGGGGCAAATACTAGGCTGTTGATATCCAAGGTATTTCCTACGCTACTTAACGCTGCGCACCAATACTTCTTGTTCATTTGTAGATTGCAAGAATCTATTGCATAACTTGAAAAAAGGTTATTCATGTAGTGCAATGAGAGGTAGTAACTGATGAGCACTCCAACAATAAATGGATCCAATAAATCCTGTTTTTCTTGCAAACTACATATCTGCGCCTGGGAAACTTTTCTCAAAACGTCTCGTTTACGCGTTTGGAGGCAGTATTAAGTGAGACGTTTTATCCCCATATACAAAGGACGACGTTATCTTTGCTTCGTCAGCTGAAAACTTACGAGGCCCTTCAACATCTTCTATAAGAATGAAATGCGGGTCAGTATGAGAAGCATATTCACTCATAATGGGACAGCAGTAGCTTGTGTAGCCCCACTAATTTATCCCTACAACCTTCACTATTTCCTACAAGGCATTTAAAGGCGGAAAATTAGGACATGCAGTGAAATATTCATGAATAAATGCTAAATGCATTTTTATTTTGCTGTTTTAAAAAAAGTTTTATTGATTAATATCTGCAGATTTTCCCTATCAGCATTATCATTTAAATAATTGTGGATAAAACTTGACTATCAAATTGCAGGTTGCTTGATTTTCCCGAAAAATTGAAGTGGTGGTTGGGAGGTTGTCTACTTCAACTTATGTGTGGTCCAACTTACCATTCTATAGTTAGATTTGTAAAGTCCGCGCACACCTTCAATTTGCATGCAGAACATCCTGCCTCCAGCGGTCGCGAGAAGCAAATTTGACCACATTTTTTTCACTTCACGGAGTGCGTGGCGTTGAGCCTCTAGCTAGCAGGGGTGTCACAACGTCTTGGGTTTTATATGACTGGCTTATGATGAAAAATAAGCCAGAAGTGAATAATTCAGACCCAACGTCTCAAAGGATCGATGCGCGACGATCCTCCATTGTTTATATCTATACCAACACGGTGCTCCTACATACCGCTTACTTGTGTTCTTATTTCATTTCATGAACTGCCTTCTCCTTATTTCCTTTTAATTCTGGTAGGCGTAAATGCTGCCAATATAGTTGTGGGGCTTGCTTTAAATACCAACGTTATAGTCACAATATATCCCAGAACGAAAGGTCATTTAACCCAAGCAATGCTGCCTCAAATAGGAAACCTTTATACAGTATCCTTTGTTAAAAATAATATTGTCCTTTTCCATCAAAATAGCATAGCCGGCTTTGAAAGACGATTTTTACGAAATTCATTCGGATGGTTCTGGCATTCTCCGTCATAGGCTCCGTCACAGGCCCCGGCACTTCCATATTCAACAAAATGTAGTAGCAATAAAATTTTATCGGAAATTTTGTTTTACAGCAAAGCTGCCGGTGCGCATAAGCAAAGTGTTGGCACAGCATTGATGCAAGTTATCACTCGGATATTCCTGACGGTACCAAAACAAAGGGCCCTTACTGACGACCGGTTCATGCAGTTAAAAGCAACCTTGAAAGGGCGGACATTACGCCATGACAATGAAGGCAATCACAAGCGAGATTACCCAGGGGCCGGGCGGCTGTTGTCTGTTGGTAAAACCCTTGCCGCTACAAATTTGAGGCCTAAAGCCGTGATGAGAGGTCAGCTGGCGGTAGAAGTGTATTCTGTGCATACCTAGCGGAAAATAGGTCGTATCCTCGGGTAATGCAATTCGTAAGAATAGAACTGTATTTCCACAGTGAGGTATTGAATAAGAAAACATTACTGTCAACAGCTTAACAGGCGCACGAACTGCTAACCAACGAGCGACGGGTTCAAGCCTCATGTTAAGCATCACCAAGTGCAGTGTATGACTGGGTAATGACAGCTGATACGCCAGACAGGCACAAGGCAAGCACCTGCGGGCATAATCACAGGTTGGGTTTGGTATGAACGGCTTATGATGGAAAATAAGCCAGAATGTCAAACCCAAAGTTCCCAATGAGTGAATGCGTCCTGTTTTTCGCACGATGACAGCTGATCTATCATTGAACAGTATTGCGAATGCTGCATGAAACGTTCAGGACGAAATTTAACTTGATAGTTTAGCCTATATTTTTAGAGGTTATTTTAATATAATAATATAATATAATAATATAATAATATATAATATATAATATAATATGTTTATTATGCCAGTTTACAGGCAATTGTAAAGAGTTGGTAATGCACCTCTTGGGCGCCTTCCACACCTCGAAGACCGGAAAAAACCTAAAACAAACTCCTTATGTTGCAGCCAGTATTGGTTTTGTTTCAGGTTTTTTGTTTCGTCAATACTGGGCGAGATTAGGAGTTTGTTTCAAGTGAAAAAAACCTGCCTTCAAGGTATTTTGAGCAACTTGGTGGACTAAATAAATAAAAATGCTTTAGTTTATAGATCTTCCATCTGAGTTAGATTTATGGAACGAAATAGGCACTATTTTGGCCAAATAATGAGAAATTTTATCAAAAAAATTACAACAGCACCTAAAATTTTACAAATATGCATTATGTTATGGACAAACAACATTATAACTAGACAAAACATGGAAAAGTGATCATCTTATGACTGAAAAAACTCTCTAAATTTGCTCACACGGAATGAAGACAAGTTTAAGGAATTGCATCTATTTTGCAAAGCAAGCAAACATTTAAGTTTTAAAAATAATGTTTAGATATCATGTGATATTTTTTGCCAAAAAATGTTGTAACAGTACGTTCTCGTCGGAGATTTTTCTTTACAGCACGGCTGCCCTAGCGCATAAGCAAAGTGTTGGGAAAGCCGTGACGCGAGTTATCACTCGGATAATCCCGACGGTACCAGTACTGACGACCGGTTCATGCAGTTAAAGGCGACCTTCGAAGGGCGTACATAAGGCCAGGACAAAGGGGCTATGCGCAAGCGAGACTACCCCGCTAAGGACTTATGCACATACACGCGTACGTAAGCGCGCGCATGGCCACTCATGGAGAGCTAACAGAGATCAACGACTACTAGCCCTAAAATGTGCTGCCACCGCTGAAAGCGGCCACTACTGAAGACGCTGTCGATGACCCGAGAGTCTGCTTCCGAGACGAGACTGACCAAAAAAGAAACAACTGCGCACACAGGAAACAGAGCTGATATACTAGTACAACTGACAATAAAGTACTATCTGCTAGCCTGTTCTGCCTTCTCTTCCTAACACGCAACTGGGTGACATAACCACTGTTGACACAGGAACACACTCGGTTACAACACAAAGTGTCGCATACGCTACCGCGAATGTAATGAAGGCCTTATGAAAAGTAAGTCATGTTTAAATATAGCATTCTGTACACAAACATTCCACTTTTGCGTTTTTCGGAAACGGATTTAACAGAAAAATAAAAAGTTTTTTTGAAAATAACCATAAATGTGGCCAGTTTTTTTCTTTTCGAAAGTCTACGACAGGTCGTTTTATCAATCCACTTATCTTGGTTTATCTTCAGGTGAATTAAAGAAATTGTTCAATGTCTCCAATTTCATTGTGACATAACCTTTACATATGTATATTATTTTACAGTTTTTTGGTGTAAACGTCGAACAGAAGCACAATTTATAAATTAAGCAATGAAGACCCTGGAAAAGAAGAAGAGAATGCCAGAATTTATTTGATATTCGATATCTATCCAAAAATAGTTTTTTATTAATTGTAATATGTACAACCGATTTTGACTTAATGAGGGTTTTTTACATAAAGAAATTTGTTCCATTCCGTTTTCAACTTAAAATAATATTTTAATTTATCGTTCATATTTATAGGTATTTTGCATTTCTCCAGCATTCGGGGTTTATCGAAAAAAATTATATTTATTTGACGAACACTTTGTACTTCTAACAGTTCTTTAAATACACCAGATACCTTATACTGTTCTTTATTTTTTCTAAGTTTTCATAAATGCGTTCTCGTTAATATGTAACGATTAATTAAACATTTACAAACTTAGGCAAGTTTTCTGCAGCACTCACCCAACTGTATATATACTAACATAAACATTCTTGTTACTGTTTACCCTGTGTACTAAATTTACCTCATATAGCGCTTTTTGCTATTTTTTCTTTTAATTTTCTATACATTTTGCTCGTTTAAATTATGCTCGTTTTAAATAAATACCCATGTAACACTCACGACGGTTCTTAGAACGAGAGACCATATAGCGTTCGAATGTTGCGTTTATAGAAAACCTTCATACACAATTAACATGCACGGCCAAATTCCAAAATGGCAACAATGCAGTATTTGTTTTATGGTTTATTGGACATAGTACTATCTTATAATCGAATCAACCACTGTGATCCCCCCAACCTATTTAGCTTAACGCAAGGTTTTCAGGTCGGAAAGCAGGGCACCCGTATGTTTTAAAAACCAAGCAGTATGCAATTTCGGAAAAGTCGACGGTATTGGGATGATTCAGGCGACTCCACGGTAAGATAGGAAAATATATTTGCGCTTATTAAGCGTAAAAGTTAGATCAAGGACTTAAATGTGGGTTTATCTAAGGGTGTTTTATAAACGTGTTCCGTTCAAGTCTTTCGTTGTGATAAGAGATATGTTTTTTATAAGGATCAACATAAGGTTTATTGTTAAGGCAATGACAGGTTTTACGACGGAAGAATGAGCACTACTTCGAAACCTTTTCGTAGCACCATTGGTACTACGAAGGAGGAGAGAATGTGTTCTGCGCAACCACTCCGAAATGTGCGACCTCTCACAATCAATTCGCATCAAATCACCAGCGTAAGGTTAATGTGGCAGTTTTAATGTAATTTATTTTATTTTTCGCCTGCTTATATGCACTGTTACAGTTCCAAAGCCTTGCGCCACGCGCGTGTGCTGTATAATACAGTGATCCACCTTCCAATTCGTGACATATGTACTATAGGGATCGAAGTCAAACACTTTTCACCATAACTTTTACCCTTTTATGTGTTGCTGATGAAAGTGAACGTAAGTAACAAAAACCAGGGTACATTTATTCAACGAATTTAGGTTATGGAGTTCGAGTGAAAAAAAACCGTATTTTGTAGCGCAATAGACTGTTCATACAGCCGGGCGTGTGTCAGCAAAGCTACAACCCTGCAAACAACCATGCAGACACCAGGAGAATGGGCACAAGCGGCTGTGCTGGCAGTTTGGTCTTTTGACGGAGAGTGATTGAAGCCAGCGTTAGCAGCTTGACTGACAGGCCGCACTATGGATGGATGCTTCTCGTCCTCAGCGTTCACATCTGGGTTGGAAGGCTGCGTTACAGACGGATGCTTCTTGTGATTAGAGTAAGCATCGGGGTTGGTACGCTGCTTTACTGACGGATGCTTCTTGTGGTGTGAGTAAGCATCTGGAATGGTAGGTTGCGTGACTGATAAAGGCTTCGTTATTGTTAGAGTTAGCATCTGGGTTTGCAGGCTGTGTTACAGACGGATGCCTCTTGTTGACAGCGTAAGAATCTGGGTTAGCAGGCTGCGCTTCTTATGGAGGCTTCTGGTTGTCAGCGTTTGCATTTGGGTTGGCTGGACGTGTTTTGGGCGCGCATTTGGGTTGAGGATATATATTTTATTGTGTTCTTCCCACCGCTTTTATACTTTGTGTTCCACAAAGTGCAGTTCGAAAGGCTCATTTCGTAGTCTTTTCTTTCAGCCGGATTTGTGTTTTCACTAAAAATGTGTTCTCACATTCCTGAGTGAATATACACATATTTATACTGTTAAAGATTAATAAAGTCTTGAGCTCTTATAAAAAATAAACATTGCGATAGTTCCCATTGAAAATGTGAGAAGATGAAATGGCGAACATACTTTTCTTTTCAATTTTTCTCATCAGGTCTTCACATTTACACGTTAATTTCTTGAACAGCTTCTGCTGGTACCAGCAGAAGTGGCCACCATCAGGCTTCCCCTGCGGGCCCAAAAAAAACTTTATGGCGGCGCCGTAGTTACCATGGTCAAAAGCGGCTATTCCAAAAGCCAGCAGTTCAGCACCTCAATCGACTATCAGTTTTCCCTAATGCTTATCAGATTTTGACCCCTGTTTCTCCCTCCTCTTTTCCCCTGCTTTGACAACCATTTTTTGTTTTTCTACCGACCCACGTAGTTTTTTTACTTAATTACCGTATAATTATAAAGGCCTGATGAATGTTAAAAATTGAAAGTAATTTTATAAAACATTTTATTTCAAAATTTGACATTATGGCTTTATAAGATATATTGGTGAACATAAATTAAGTGAATCATCTCAGGAAATAAGTTTTAAAACGTAATGAAAGTCATTTTGTGGGAAATCAGCACATGCGACGTGCCCAAACACTATTATTGCAGTATATTTAGAACTTTAAGTAAAAGCAAGTTAGTTGTTGATTGAGAAATTACTATTTACTAGAATAGAAAAGTGTATTTTTCACAACCACTGCAACTTCGAGAAATGGCAATGTGCAAATTCACTTGTCTATAGTGAAATAAAAGTGTGTTTAAGACATTTGAATGGAAAAGGATGGCAAAGTAATGTAGAATAAACACAAATACAAACTTTTATACAATTAAATTTTTCCTATAACATTTCAGCTTGCACTAAATGCGTTATAAATTGATAAAGTCAATATATGTACAGTTTCTTCCAAATAAAGGTACTTCGGACAAATTTCCGTGTTTAATGCACAGAATGATTCTTGCGTGCTTTGTTTTAATTTCTATTGACCATTGCAAAAACTATTTTCTATGATAATCAGATTCTGGCTGTTGAGCGGAATAAAAATACATTGACTGCCACACACGGATAGGCTGACTTTTAAGTAAAAAATAAGGTAACGTTTGTACTTGTTATCAAATGAAAACCATCTTTTGTATGTTAAAAGGAATTTCCTTTTACCACATTTAAAAAATTATTTCGAGAGTTTGAGGTCACCGAGGGGCTAACGTTTTGCGAAATTATGGTCAACATTTAACAAATTTCTTATTTGTGATTTGCTTGTTCATAAATACAAATTTCGTTCAACCTTTTAACCGAAAATTTAGCGTTTAGAAATATCTTAAAGGAATCTGCCTAAATAATGAGTTCTTAAGCATTTCTCCTATGATAGTGGTCTGTGTGGGTCATGGCATTAAAATAGCCCAAACATTTAAACTCATTGCCAAGAATAAGGAATTTCTACAAAAAAATGCAAAAATAAATACGACTAAGATTAATTTAAAAACATTCAATAACAAGTTACCGCCTCAAAAATCGAATAAATTAGATGTGTCTATATCAACTTTATGTGTTTAATACCTTTTTTGAAGAACAATTCAAGATCAAAATGGGATGTTTTAACGGTTTCTTGAATTTCTAAAAAGTTTGACGATAAAACTCTGCTGAAGATAAACAAATTACATTTCTACGTAAACCAGAGCAGTTGTCAATACGTATGTTAACTTCAGAGCACTGTTCTTGAATTTTAATTGTACAACAGATAAACTTTAAATATCCTACGATATTCTTAAAAAATGGTAATCTTTAGTCTCTTCTTTTTTAAGTTTTCATACGTTTTGATTTTCTTCTACATTTAGACAATATCAGATGGAATTAATTTACGATGTGAGTTAAAAAACCAATGAAATTTTGAGGAAGTGCATCTTAAGTCAAGTAAGCCAACTAATGTTGGCCAAGGCAAACATATTTTTGCCTTTTTTAATTTAATTATTTATTATTAGGGCGCAAAACGTAACAGATTTGTAGAGCAGACAAAAAAGTTCGTGGCGGCACCGCAGTTACCATGGTCAAAAGCGGCTATTCCAACAGCCAGCAGTTCAGCACCTCAGCCGACTACCAGTTTGCTCTAATGCTGATCAGATTTTGACCCCTTTTTCTCTTACCTCTTTCTTCCTGCTCTGCAAATAATTTTATGTACATTTGTTTAAAAGTTGACATTATGGCTTTAGTAGATAAATTGGATAACATACATTAAGTCAACTATCTCATGAAATAAGTTGAAAAACGTAATGAAAGACAATTTGTGGGAAGTCAGCACACGCGGCGTGACCCCAAACTATTAAAACAGTAAAGTTTGAACTATAAGTAACAGTAAGTTTGAATTTGATTGAGAAATTTCTATTTACAAGCATAGTAAAATGCATTTTTTACCAAAATCTACAAACTGAAGAAATGACAATGTGCAATTTTACTGCTCTATTGTGAAGTAAAAGTGTGTTTAAGGCATGGGAATGGAAAAGGATGGCAAGGTTATACAGAATAAGTACAAATACAAAATATTTATTGAATTTATTTTTTCCAGTAATATTTAAACTTGCACTAAATGTGTCAGAAATTGACGAAGTCACCTTCAGTACAGTTTCTTCCAAATTTAGATACTTCGGAAAACTTTCCGCTTTTAATGCACGAAAAGATCCTTGCGTGCTTTGTATCGATTTCTATTGACAATTGCGAAAATATTTTCTATGGAAATCACATCTCGGCTGTTGAGCGAAATATAAATACATTGACTACCTCACACGGATAAGCTGACTGTTTTGTAAAAATTTAGATAACGGTTGTACTTGTTATCAAATGCCTACCATCTTTTGTACGTTAAAAGGAATTTCCTTTTGTTACATTAAAAAAAAATTTTTCGAGAGTTTGAGGGCGACGAGGAGCTAACATTTTCCGAAATTATGTTCAAAACTTTACGAATTTCACAGTTTTGCTTTGCTTGTTTATAAATACCAATTTCGTTCAACCTATTTACCGAAAATTCAGCATTTAGAAATATCTTAAAGGCATCTGCCTAAATAATGAGTTCTTAAAAATTCCTCCTTTGATAGCTGCCTGTGTGGGTCATGACATTAAAATCGCCCAAACATGTCAACCAATTGCCGAGAATTATGAATCTCCATAAAAAAAGCCGAGAATATTTACGACTTAGATTTATTTTAAAACATTCTATAACAAGTGACCGCTTCAAAATGCGAATAAATTAGATATCTCCAAATCGACTATATGTGTTCGATACCTTTTTTGAAGAAAAATTCAAGATAAAAATGGGATATTTTGAGCGGTTTTTTGACTTTCTTAAAACTATGACGCAAAAACTCTCAGGTAGATAAAAAAAATTACATTTCTACGTTTACCAGAGCAGTGTTCAATAGGTACGTTTACTTCAGGGCACCGTTCTTTAATTTCAATTGTACAACAGAAAAACCAAAAATATCCTACAATATTCTTAAACATGATAATCTTAAGCCTCTTATTTTTGAAGTTTTCATATCTTTTAATTTTCTTCTATATTTTGACAACATTTGCATGAAGTTAATTTACGAGGTTAATTAGAAAACATATGAGATTTCGCGGAAGTTTATCTATATTCAAATAGGCCTACTAAGTTTGGCGAAGTAAAACACATTTTTGCGTCTTTTAATTTTATTACTTATCTTTAGGGCACAAAACGCAAGAGATTTGTGGAACAAACATTTTTGATCAAAATTCATCAACCTTTTCTCGACTCTAGTGCTGTATCTCGTAAGTACACTAACCTAAATTTTATGGACGCGAACCAAAATGTTGTCTGTTGTGAACAGACATAATGAAACATTTTTTTTTCTTTGTGAAAGTATTTTTATACTTCAGCACGCACAAACATAGATCTTTTCTTTGCAGCGCTTAATGGCATAGGATATTCCTTGGATATCAAAGAACGTCGAATCTCGCACATTTTCGCCTGTATTTTCTCCAAATGTACTGATCTGAATTGAGTTAAATTCTAATAAACAGCATTTTGCGCCTCACGCCAACCCAATAAACCTTATAAACGACCTCAAGTTTGTGTTGAATCCCCAACATTGCACCAGATATGTAACCTAGTGTACGTTTGTTTTGATAAATTATCGTCAGAACTTTACATATATATGGTAATGAAATACATAAACCATGCTAGTTGGTTGCTTTAGCTTCAAGAGCATCATTAGCGCTTAAACGCACAGAAAAGCAGCCAATTTGATCACTAAATCGTTTTGAAATCTGTTGTGGATCATGCGTCCAAGACAATAGTAGAATCGCATAGAAAATGGATTTATATGGTGATGTATGACGGATTTTGAAAGGATGGGCTAGTAAAAGTTGTTTTTATTATATCAGAGAACCAAATATTTGAGCATGCAACATATATGCTAGATAACGCGCATACTTTTATTCATAAGATTAAAAAAAGTTTTAATGATAGATCACCTCTTCATAAAGTGCTTTCATTGAATATTCACCTAACGAACTTTTGCGTTTATTAAATATTTCTTAGATAATCTCACAGTTAAATTGCAGACTTTCGAAAATTTTTGCAATTTATCTAAAGGAAAACGATTAAATTTTGACTAAAAATAAAACAAAATACCTTTTTCTTTATAATGGATAATTTTTCGCTTTATTCTACGATTCTAAGTAAAAAAACAAATGCAAAAATCATGCCACCTATAAAACTATATTTTGAAATACTCATTATTCTTCTGTCTGTTCCATTTATAAATAACGCTTAAACGCAACCTATTGTTTAAGAAAAAACTATATTTCAACAGGACTTGCATTCAATAAGGCATATTTAACGCGCTCTACGCAGTTAAATGTATACAATTTGCTTATGCGTAGGATCACCAGTACGGGAAAAAAGTTTAGACCAACAACGTTTTTACTGCTTTTTGCCAGAAAAATTAAACAGAATAGTGAAATAAATTGTTATGATTTAAGCCCTGCTTGGAAATGAAAATAAATCTGATTCCTTAAACTTCGCTTTAGTTCACGTTAATCAACTCGGCACAAAACTTTTCAGTACTGGAATGGACTATTATTCCACCTTTTTTACTAATTATGGAATTCTTCCTTAGCACAATGTATATAAAGAGAAAGTTCCGTCCTGTCTTTGCTTATAGAATACCGAATTCTTTTTATGTAAACATACTCATGATTAAGCAAACATGAGAGCACATTTGCTCCAATAACGTAAAATAGGAGGGCAGCTTTCCTAACAAAAACCCTCTTTTTTATTAAATTCACACATTTGATCAAAATAGCTTGTCCAGACATACACGTACTTATGAACAATTCTTTATTTCGGTCACTTTTTTCTCAACTGAATTTTTCTACATTATGTTTCTCAATCCTTCTGTACTTTTGGCGAATACTTCACAATTTCCCGTGTTTATAATATTTTCCTGCACATATTGATTCTGCCCTGAACCTTTGCCAGATGATATATTATACCGTTTTCTCAAAAAGATTATTCGAGAACAATTTTTTTTCACATTCTTTCTCCTGCAGATAGCCATTTGCGCCATGCATGCATACGCACGCAAACATGAAATCAAATTTCAAAAAAAAAGATTTTCAAATATAAGTCACCATTTGTCATACTTATTATCAACGTAGGAACATCAGACATGCGGTTCATTTAAAAGGTGCCGAGGAAAGCACTACTTTACAAAGTGGATATTTGGAAGAAGAAGCGATCACTGGAACAAGAGGTTTATTGTCCTGACGTTTTGGATTCCCTTGGGAATCACAACTCATAGGTAAAAGAAGAACAGGGTGAGACATGCGCATGTCTCGGAAATCCGAAAGGTCAAGACAATAAAGATCTTGTTCCATAGATCGCTTCTTCTTCTTTCAAACCGCTGTTTGGATTTCGGATATTCTCCTCTATTAACAAAGTGGATAAGGTATCGTCGCTTTTTGGTGGCCTTACGAGCAACAAGATGAAAGGTTTACACGTTTAAGTCAACGTCACGGTAAACAAAATAACTTACAAAAAAAATACACTGCGTGTTTTTTTAAATATCAAAAATATATCCAAATTAAACGAAATTGCAGTTTTTGCCCTGTTTTGGAAAATATATACTTGCAAACTTCTGCTCCTGCTTTGCACATACATAAGATTTTTCAGTGAACTAATTAATAAGCAAAAACTTTCCTCTCTTGCATTTATTATGTTATAGTGCACAACGTACAAAAGCCACAGATCTTCGTAATATGCATGCCACATCTATTGCATATCCACAGAAACCTCTGATTTGCCAAATCCTGCCTAATTTACTTCGATTAAAAAGACAATAAATCGAATGTTCCTTAGTAGAAGATTTGCTGAGCGTAACATGCGCGGAAATAATAAAGGTAACACGAACATTTTAACGACAAACTAATAACGTATATTCCAAGACGCATTTTAAAGGAAGTAATTTCCTAATTCAGTCTTCGGTATGCAGCAACAGCACTTTAAGAAAAGAATAAAACATATGATTTTCGTGACATCTGATATGATTACCGATGATAGTTTTCGCAGAATCTAACGACAGATAGAGATCGCTTACCGCATCATTCAGAATTCATGCATCTGACTTCCTGTGTTGAATTACATGGTAAAATCTTATTTGAAAATCGGGGTGCCGGGTGAAATAATTAAAATTTCAGACAAAACTTTTAGTTTCATTCTTTAAGGTGTCCGCAGCTTACGGCCTTTGATCTTCACATACTTTCAGAGCAGTATCATTTAAGTCCCAGACTACTTATACGACGACTTCAACAAACTAAACACCAGGTCTTCAAGAAGCAGCGAGGCAAAACTGTTGTTACTAGCGAACAATTTCGTGTGAAAGTGCGCTAGATGACTGTTTTTAAATTTTATGTTATATTTTAGTATTTGGAATAGCATTAAAGGTATAACTATTTGAATAAGATGTTCTTGGGGATATAACATAACTTTATATCAGCAGTAACAGCAAATGACAGGTGGTGAGCCGCTGATGATCTGCGGTTCGATGTAGTGCTTATAACCCATCTGATAGACACCAGTGGTGGCTCAACTGCGCCGTCTGCGGGTGCGATTGCTTGTGTAGTCCGACAAGGTGGTGTTCAGGATAATGCTTGGCTGATGAAAACTAATAAGCCCGAAACACTTATATATCGAGATATCCCCAGACGGTATCATAACGCCTTTACTGCTTTTATGAATTCGCCTGAATCGGCCTGTGAGAAGGTCACCCGTTTGGGATCTCTAACCACTAAATGAACTTTGTTTAGTTCAGAAGCATATTCAATCAGTGTTCGCTGATTTCTGAGTAAATATAAACCAGAAAGATACCATGATAGACACCAGATATGGACCAACTGCGCCGTCTGTGAGTGCTTTCTTTTAATCTTGTCTAACCAGTTTGTGTTAAAGCTTAGGCTTGGCTGATGAAGGCTTATCAACCCGAAGGAAATCTGTATCAAATTACCCCCAGACGCTATCATATCACCCTTATTGCTAGTAGGATGATTTGGCCGAAATTGGCCTGGCTGACGGTCACGCGTTGGGTATCTCTGACCACCACATGAGCTTTGCTTAGTTTGGAAGCATATTTGATCGGTGTTTGCTGATTTCTGAGTGAATATATACCTGATCAGCAGTGAAAGCAAATGGCACGTGGCGGGGCGGTGATGAATTGCCATTCGATGAAGTGCGTATGACCCATCTGATATCCACCATTGGTAGACCACCTGTGCCGTTTATGAGTGTGTTTGTTTGTGTTGTCCCACATCGTGGTGTTCAGGTTAATGCTTGGCTGATGAAAACTAATAAGCCCGAAACACTTCTATATCGAGATATCCCCAGACATTATCATAAAGCCTTTACTGCTATTATGAATTCTCTAGAATCGGCCTGTGAGACGGTCACCCGTTTTGGATCTCTACCCACCGCAAAAACTTTGTTGAGTTCAGAAACATATTCAATCAGTGTTCGCTGATTTCTGAGTAAATATATACCCGATCAGCAGTGACAGCAAATGCCAGTTGGCGAGGGGCTGATGAACTGCTGTTCGACAAATTGTTTATGACCCATCTGATAGACAGCATTGGAAGAAAAACCGCGCCGTATGTGAGTGCGTTTGCTTGTGTTGTCCGACCAGATGGTGTCCAGGGTTATGCTTGGCTGATGGACGCTAGTAAACCCGAAACAGTTCTGTATTAAGTTACCCCCACACGCTATCATATCGTCCTTACAGTTTTTGTGACTTGGCCGGATTCGGTCTAACATGCTGTCACACTTTGGGGGACTCTGACCACCACCTAAACTTTGTTTAGTTTGGAAGCTAATCGATCAGTATTCGCACATTTCTGAGTTAATATATACCCAATCAGCATTGACAGCAAACGGCAGGTTGCAAGCCGCTGCTGACCTGCTGTTCGACGAAGTTCTTATGACCCATCTTATAGACACCAGTGTTAAACCAACCGCGCCGTCTGTGAGTGCGTTTGTTTGTGTTGTCCGACCAGCTGTTGTGCACGGTTAGGCCTGGGTGATGAAGGCTAATAAGCCCGAAACAATTCTGCATCAAGCTACCCGCAAACGCTGTCATACCCTTTCTGACTGCTATAATGACTTGGCCGTAAACGGCCTGGCTGGCAGTTACCCGTTGCGTGCGGTTCAAATTGCTGTTTGAATTTCTCGTCCTCCATCGAAAATATTATTTTCGGTTTTAAGGTCTACCTAGCTGTCTGGCAGACATTTGTTGTTAGCAAATGGATTCGCTTTCGAAATAAGTCCAGCCTCAGGGGACACGGTAGGACATAAGTCAAAAAGAGCAACATCTCCGTGACATCTCCTTCTGTCAACAATTCTCCCGAATTCCAGCTCATTACAAACGGCTGAGTCGTTCCAAAAACCTTTTTATACAGTTGAACGCTTTATTCATACTGCATTGAGCTTTCATATCGTTGACCTCTCTGCTATCTATTATGGGAGACAAATATAAACGTATTGATCAGCTTGTAAAGGTCTTGGCGCCAGAGGGATTCGAACCCAAAACGTCTGATTCACTGGCATCGGTCGTTACCATTACACCACTGAGGCATACAGTTGACGCCGATTTAATTTTGTTTAAAAACCCAAGCCGTTATTTCGAGGGCAGAAATCGCAAGGCTGATGCGACAAAATCACTCCCCGCTAAAGGGGCTAGTAGTCCTCCAAGTTAAATAGACTCAAATTACATCAAAGAAAGCTTAACATACACGGAAATTTTCCAAACCTTTTCCGTCATGCAAAAGGGCATGGTAAGCCTGAAAAAGAAGATATAGAATCTTAAGACACATCTGCATACTTTAACACATGACAAGATGTCAGAGACGATAGAAAGCCAAAACAAGGCCAATGTAAAGAAAACCGTAATGGTTTCCATGCTCCATAAGCAAAATCTTTCAGAACCACTTGCGGAAATGGACCTCGTCGAAGAGTCGAAAGTCAACGAAAATGTAAATGGCCCGGGAATCGGACCCTGCACGTTGGACCAACAGGCGAAAACCGTTACCGGTTGACTACGAGTCAACGTAAGGCGTATGAACATTTTACTCACTCAAGTCACATTAATGGTCAAGTTGCCGTCGACGAGGACTACCGTTATCAACATCCTACAGGAACATCGATAACTGTCTGCAAAACTGATATTTGGCACCAGATTTCAACCCATGAAGAACTTTCAGAATTTAACTCCCCGCTAATTATAGGCTCATTTTCCGGACCAAAAGTGCAGGATGTACTTAGCACAGCAACCGCTAATACAACGGAACTGTCTGGACTCGCAAATCCTCATGGCCATAGGACCAAGGCCGCTACTGGATTCAGCCGGACTATCCAAAAAATTCCCCGAGACGCAGTTTAGGTGGATAGTACACAGTGCATTATTCTACATGGGCTCCCTAACTCAGCTAATGGTTGTCCAAATAGTACAATAGACGAGCACACCAAGGTTTTAATGGAGTGCTTAAAGGATGTACTTAGTGAGGAGGAAGAATTTTTGATACTGAATCATTTCCGCATATAAAGTAAGGACAAATCCAAATTTCAAGGGAGTGAACCCAGGCTTCAGAGAGATCTCCTGCTCGAGAGAACAGCAGGATCAATCCCCGACCACGAGACGGTTTTTTTCAACATGAGGACACAGTGAAGGAGATAATTTAATGGAGGGTCTTGAAGGCGGACTTAGCCATCTTGAAAGAACAAGGAGAGAAAGGCCTGGAAATACGCAATGGGGTGATTGTCCGACGTCAAAGGCTCTTTTCGTGGAGGACACCCGTCATCCTAACAAAAGTCACATGGCTGGGCAATTAACCAAATGTGAAAACCTCCACAAAATAAAGTTTTTTTATGAAAATGTGCAAAGCCTGTTTAATAAACTGAATGAACTCAAAATACTTGCGGCCGAGCTACGTCCTCATGTAATTGAACTAACTGAAACGTGGCTAACCGAAGCTAGAAAAGACTCTGAAATTCGAATAGATGGTTATCAGGTGCTAGGACGTGACCGAAAAATAAGAAGAGGTGCTGGTGTTGCCCTGTATACAAGTAGTACAGTTGACTTTATCCTCACAGACGAATGTGGGAATGACAATGACCTGGAGATGCGGCAATGTCACTTATTGGTACCCAAAGCTGAAAATGTGACTTTTACCGTTTTATACAGGCCTCGAAATCAACCTGCGGAAAGAGATCAGCTGTTACTTACCCGACTTCGTGAGGAGTGTCAGAAACAAGACAACATTATTGTAGGCAATTTCAATACCCTGTCGATTAACTGGGATCTGTGTAAGAGTAAGGACCTAGCTAAGGATTCGATCAAATGATATTAGGCATGACACTTGACGAATTCCTGTTTCAGCATGTACTAACCACGGCTCGAATGCGTGAAGGTCAGAGATCTAGTTATCAAGATCTACTTTTTACCAACAGTGAGGAAAGTGTTGATGAAATAAATATAGGTCCACCCATAGGTTCCTTTGATCATATAACATTGATGTGGGAATCAACGCTGTTAGTTGACCCCGAAAGAAGCTCCAAGCCATTTAGAAATGTCTGGCGGGGAAACTTTAAGGCAATGAAGTTGACGATCGGGCCTACAAGATGGACGTAAATTTTCCGAGGGTGCATAAATTAATGTTGCCATATCTTTTGAATTAAGAATGAAAAACTTGATCGAATTGTACTGTCCTCTCAAGAAATTTTTGACGAGCAACAGAAAAAAATGGCTGACAAAAGCGGTCAAAAAGGAGATTCGTAAGCAACACAAGCTGTAAAAGACATTTCAACGGACGAACGATCAAAACAGGCTCCATGATTATAGACAACACCGCAAGTTCTGCAAGAAAATCATCAGAGCAACACGAGCCTCGTATGAACTTCGAATCCTGGAAGAGGCGCCGCAAAAACCCAAAGCCTTCAGGAGTTATACAAAGAACCGTGACCATCTCGCAACTTTAAAAGACAAAAACAACGAAACTGTGAGCAGTGGCCAGCAAAAAGCCGAACTTATTTCAGAATACTTCCAAGGTGTCATAAACACGGAGCCACTTCTCCAGCAACTCCCTTTGTCACAAGCCGTCAACAACTCGATTATAAACACTGTATTATTTACAACGCAGACAGTTTGACAGAGTTGAAGAAGTTGAATCCGGCCAAGTCACCTGGACCAGATGAGATCCCAGGGGTAATTCTACACGAACTATCTGAGACATCAGCTGAACCACTCAGTATAATTTTTCGAAAATCACTCGAAGCTGGTAAACTACCTGAAACATGGAAGTTGGTAAATGTCGTACCCATCCATAAAGGGGGATAACGACTCTATCCCGCCAACTACCGACTGGTTAGTTTGACGTGAATCTGCTGTAAGCTGATGAAAAGGATAATCGAAAAATCGATTTTATCGCTCGATTCATTTTGCCGCCAAATCAGCTCAGTGTAGCATGGTTTCCATGAGAAGAGGTCTTGTCTTACAAATCTTATCACAACGCTAGAACACTGGACAAAATCCATGGATGAAAGACGCCCAGTACAGGTTATTTATTTTGACTTCACCAAGGCCTTTGATCAAGTTCCACATCAGCGACTCATTCATAAACTGACCGACTTTGGGATAACAGGGAATCCCCTGAACTGCATTAAAGACTTCCGTGGAGACAGTAGTCAAAAATTTACTGCAGGTGGCTAATTTTCAGAGTGGGCACCTGTCAAAAGTGGAGTTCCACAAGGGTCAGTTCCTGGCTGCTTCTTTTCATCATCTGCGTAAATGACATCGTTCGAAAAATTAAATCTTACAAAGTACTCTTTGCTGATGATCTTAAACTGTGGAGGGAGATAAAAGACGAAAGGAATTCCACATATTACAAGAGGATATAGACCGACTGCACTGTTGCAGCGACAGTTGGTGTGTGAACTTCAACCCCAAAAAATGTGTAGTAATGCACATACTATCAGCAAGACGACGCAGAACTGCACTACCGCGAAATAATATCTTGGTAGGCCAACCACTTAAAACCATAAGTGTGCAAAGAGACCTAGGTGTTCTTATTAAAGCCGATCTAAGTGTCACCGCACAGATTTCAAAAGCCGCAGTGAGAGCAATGTCGGTCATGGGCGCCATACGAAGGACGTTCGTTAACCTGAATACCGATGTCTTCGGAAAAGTATATGGAACGTTCGTGCGGCCGCATCTGGAATATGCGATACAGGCTTGGCAGCCCTGGCTTCAGAAAGGCATAGGGATTCTCGAATGTGTTCAAAGACGTTCTACCAAGGTGGTCCCTGAACTTAAGCAGTCCACCTATGAACAGCGTCTGACTGCTTTAAACCTCTTTCCCCTCCATAACAGACAAGACAGAGGGGAACTGATATCAGCTTTTCAGTTACGAAGGGGAACTTGTCTGGCTGTCAAATGGGAGGATCTCTTTCTAATGGCCCCAATAAGGAACCTCCAAAGACATGACTGTCAGTTGAATGAGGAACTAAGCCGAACAAACCAACGTTCATCCTTTTTCTCTCAAAGGGTCATTTGACAGTGAAACTCCTTGCTTGAGTCTATTGTGCATGCACCCACGGTTGACGTCTTCAAAAGACGTTTGGATAACCGTAAGTTAACAACAAACACATATTTGACATAACATTACACGTCACCATAACCCTTCCACCTAATCCCCCCTTTCGCTCCCCCGTCCGTTGTAACCTCTGCCTCCAAAAAAATATAGTGCGACATTCCCAGCCCTCACTTTTAATTTAGTCTGACGACGAACACGTGATACTTGTTCGAAAATTAACGATTACAACTCGATTTTCCGAAGATCTTCTTTCTTTTCATTACAAACAATCACACTACTCGTTTAATTTCAATAGCGCATTTATTTACACTTGAATATCACAGAGACTGGATATTCAGTGAAAATGTGTAGGATGCCATTCCGCAAACGCCTCATCACTTCAACAATTCATTTTTTCCAAATTATTTTTGTGCTGTATTGCACAAACAAAAGTGATCTGTAACAACATTTGCATATTTAACAAAAACATATGCATTCCTGACCCATTTAAATGGAGTTTTTTAAGGGCTGCGGTCATCTAATCCAAATATACTGAATGAAGCTCGAAACAGTAGCGAGGCGTTGATGAACTGCGGTTCGATAAAGCTCTTATGACCCGTCTGATGGACACCAGTGGTGGCCCAACTGCACCGTTTGTGAGTGGGCTTTTGTCTTGTCCTAAGAGTTGGTGTTTAAGGTTATGCTTGGCTGATGAAAGCTAATAAGCCGGAAACAGTTCCGTATCAAGTAAACCCCAAACGCTGTCATAGCACCCTTACGGCTATTCTGGCTTGGCCGGAATCGGCCTGGTAGGCAATTAACCTTTGGGGACCTCTGACCACAACGTTTACTTTGTTTAATTCGAAAGCCTATTCGATCGGGGTTCACACATTTCTGAGTGAATATCTACGCGATCACCAGTGACAGCAAATGGCAGGTGGCGAGGCGCTAATGAATTGCTGTTCAATGAAGTGCTTATGATCCATCTGATAGACACCAGTGGTAGACTACCTGCGCCGTATGTGAGTGCGTTTGTTTGTGTTGTCCACCCAGCCAGTGTTCAGGGATATGCTTGGCTGATGAAGTCTAATAAGCCCGAAAACGTTCTGTATCTACTTACCCATAAACGGTGTCATACCCCCTACTGCTCTTATGACTTGACCGGAATCGGCCTGGCAGGCGGTCACCCGTTGTGGACCTCTGACCACCACATGAACTTTACTTAGTTCAGAAGCCGAATTGATCGGCGTTCGCACATTTCTGACTGAATATATACCCGATCAGCAGTGACAGGTGGCGAGGTGCTGATGAACTGCTGTTCAATTAAATGATTATGACCTGTCTGATAGACACCAGTGGTGGACCAGCTGCGCCGTCTGTGAGTGCATTTGTTTGTGTTGTCCGACCAGCTGGTGTTCAGGGTTATGCTAGGCTGATGAAGGCTAATAAGCCCGAAACAGTTCTGTATCAAGTTACCCCCAAATGCTGTCATATTCCACTTACTGCTATTATGACTTGGCCGGAATCGGCCTGACAGGCGGTCACCCGTTGGGGACCTCTGACCACCACACGAACTTTGTTTAGTTCGGAAGCCTATTTGATCGGTGTTTGCACAGTTCTGAGTGCATAAATACCCTATCAGCAGTGACAGCAAATGACAGGTGGCGAGGCGCTGATGAACTGCTGTTCGATGGAGTACTTATGGCCCATCTGGTAGACACCAGTGTTGGCCCAAGTGCGCAGTCTGTGAGTACAGTTCTTTGTGTTGTCCGACCAGCTGGTGTTAAAGGTTAGGCTTGGATGATGAAGCCTAATAAGGCCTTAATAGTTCTACATCAACTTACTCCCAAATGCTGTGTAAATATATTAAAGGCAGAAGTCACCAAAAAGGTGAATTTATTCTGTCCAAAAGCCTGCATTGCTGTCTCAAACAACTGTGGCAACTGACAAAGCCAGGGCTCTTATTAACTACGCCCAGTCCTGCCAGAGTGTACATTCCCACTCATGCTAGGCCGGGGCTGGGCATGTTTAAGTGGCTTTAGAGAAAACGCAACTAGTTCGACAGACGTGCGCGTGTGTGTTTGCGCGCATGGCCTGTAAGTGAATATCGTTCAAGTGGTCATCAGGTCAGTGGGTACAGCCATCTGTAATGATGGGTGACGCTAGGCTCCGCAATCCTTTGCTAGGCGTCCGCAACATGTCCATTCGAGGGTGAGCAGTTGTAAGTAAATACAAATTTTTCTCATTAAGCAAAATTGTAAAGGCTGGACGAACTATTCGGAATTCGGTTATTTTCATCATATCCCATCACTTTGGCGGAGATGTTGGCAAAGCCATGAACAGTAAGTACGTGCGCCTACCTCCTATTAAATGGCGACCCCACCTGCAGTGCTATTATTTTTATTACACCTTTGGGCGATATAATTAACAGAACTGTAAGTGCAAGCGAAGGCGTAAAAAAGATATGGATAATGTTAATGCCATATTGTTGTAAGGTACTACGAATTCCAATGTTTTTGCGTACCGTGCTCACGCGTTGGCGATGTTTCCGAAAGCAGCATCACCGTTGTCATTTTAAAATACGGCATTGCATTGAGCTTAATTAAGTAGCTTGCATTTTAAGATTTGAAATGGAGATTGTGACACGGGAACGCGAGCGGCTTCCGAACGGTATCGCACACAAGTTAAGTGATGCTGTAGGTATATCAAAGAGCTTGCATCTATATTTCTTAAAAGATAGGCCTACACCGACCAAATGCAGGGCACATCCACCTTGGTTTTTTATGTCCTTATGCGGCTCGTGTACCCACGAACCGTGCCACATGGCTTATTGTTATGTTTCATACTCATTTGCAGTAACATTTTTTCTCTTTTTAGGACATATTACCGTGATACAGAGAGTCCCCAATGACCATTTCTGCCTCACTAGGCGTCGTCCGCTGGATATACTCTACGCAAATGTAGCAGCGAAAATGGCCGCTACTCTCGAGTTCACCTCAAAATGTATTTAATCCCCCCTAATGTCGGTTTCGAAAATAATATTTGACGTATTATACGGCGATTACATCTACTGATATGTTTAGCAACCCTGATTGATTAGTTAGTTCTGCAAAAACTACAATTGGCGTTTGTATCAGTTGTTACGAAAATCATGCGTAAGATGTGAAACGTTTTTTATGCACTATTGGCAGCATTAATAAATTGACGGATACGATGTATTATGAGTAAACACTTCACAATTGTAAAAAAGCCCATCATAAGCAACTTTTGAAAAACTGAAAAATACCCTTTATTTAAGTGAAGCATTGAAAGGAGGTGTAATTTTCTATCAAACGAGTACAAACAATATTTTTCGCGTAGGTTTTCCTGAAAATATATTTGAATATATAAAGACAGACGCAATAAATAATACTACTTGCTTATGTACAAAGTACCAAGTAATACTAAGTAATAATTAATTACTTAAGCACTAGTTACTTAATAACTACAACTTATGCAGCCATTTTTTTACAAAAGTTACGTCTGGCTAGTGAGTAGAACGCAGCTCGTTAAAAAGCCTGCATCCTATCGTGACTGAATTTTTTTTCAAAAAATAATACGCGATAATCAGTATAACAAGCTGATTTCATGCCTTTTAGCGAAAGATTATCAGTCTTTTGCATATGTCGGCACGTTACGTGATATTCGGCGAGTACTGCACTTTGAATACTTCCAATCAAAGGTGATTTAGCACTGAGCATCAGTTTACTTATAGGCTGCGCGAATTCAAGAGCGTAAATACATTTTCGTTTATAAAGGCCATGTTTGGCTTCCTGTCCTATACATTTTTAAACCAACTAGTCATATCGCTTTTAGTCTTTTTTGCAATTTTTCCTACCTTATTCAGAAATTGCATAAGTTTCCTCTTAAACTGTTTGTAGCTTATTTTTTGCACTTGCAGTACTGCATAATCAAAGAAATTAATTAACAATACGTCAATCTCATTGGACTCAACTGACCAAGGCCAGTATAACTATCGCATATCCTGCTGTGGTAATGTTCATTCACTTAAGCAAAGAATGCTTTATCTGAATTTCCCGGACATCTTTATTTCCACTTTTATTTTTTTAACTTTATGATATCATAACTAGTAACTCAAAAAATGCCTTTAAGCGCAACTTAAACGTATGCATTTCCTTCATCGCATAGGCTGTTACCAGAAACTGCAGTGTTGCCGAGCGAATTTGCGCACGGATTGATCGTAAGAAACCATTATTCCTTTGATGTTTTGTAATCAATCAACCAACGTGCATTTTTTCCAGGGCATGCGGGCATATTAACCATTCTTGCTGGCACAAGGGTATATCCAGGATTTACCAAAATTATAAACAAAGTAAACCTAAATAACAGCCTAGGACTGTTTAGAAGAGGTAAGCCATCGTTCAACTTTAGTACTACTTGGCCAATGCAAACGCCTTTATTTTAAAGCTAATAAGCGTCCCGAACATGTTCTTGAACATAAGTATTTGGTGCTGGCAAATGGCATGGTGCACGGTAACAAATCGTGGTCTGTGCCATTTATTATAGGCTTACGTTCATCTGCTGATAACTGATATTCCGGTCGGGTTTCCCTGCATATCGGGCTCCAGATTATAGTTCATTTTTTAAGGAATTTTCGCCGCCGATTTATTATGGGATAAAAAAACATAACCAAACAAAAATTACACATATTCTGCGCAGCTCTTAATTGTAAACAGAATTTTCCTATTGAACAATAGCAGCAGACCTCAGAAAGGCAGATTCTTAAAAAATATAGCCTTCGTTATTGCGCTAGAGATGTGACTGTACTGACCAGATTAAAGACCGGCAGATAGGAAACATTTATTATGAGCAAATTTAGTTTTACCTACTGTTTAGCCGACATTTGCTTCCACGAAGATGGCTTTCTGTTTGTTTCATAGACCGGTTATAACACACTTTTGAAGATTCAGTTTCTTCGTTCGAAACTGTACTATAATCACCGGCTAACACAAACCGAAAATTCTATTCATAGAGAGTAACCAAGATGATTCCTTTTAGCCTGAAATTTCTAAATCTGCCGCGGATCCATCATCAGACCCATAATCCGCCTGTTTCGGCAATTGACCTGATGAAGGTACACGGTGATTTGCAAAACTTCATACAAATGTTGTTTGTTTGCTGTTTTCTGATTTTAGAAACTTTCAGCTCCCATGTGACTGCTGATGCTCAAATTCTTCGCATAAAATATTGAAGAAGTGTGCATAACTTAATTCTAAATTTTGATTTTCTAGTTAGGCTAAATACCCTTTTTTTTAAATTGATTTAACACGATTTAGACGAAACGTTCATCCTGCTAAACGGACTAATGTGAAATGACTCGGTCGAACTGCAGTTCGCAGAAAACAAAGATGGAAGTGGCAGGCAGTTTACAATAAACATCCTGCCTGTCAAGACGAACTGTGTCAAAACAACGGCTGAAACCAGCGACAAGCTCTTACCGTCAGAAACAGAAAGCGCCAGCACTGTCTAAAGCAGCCAATCTGCCTCACCGAAAAGGATGCATTGTGGGCGATAAGTTCCAACATTTCTCCCTAACTTATGGGTGCTATTAAGTTGCGTTGTATAATACCTAACAGTCAATCGGCGCTGCAAGAGACTTGGAGTTTAGTCATGCCTACAGACTAGCTAACTGTTCTATGAGTAACACCAAATATGAAGCATTAACCTGTGCTGGGGATGTGCTGCGGATTGTTTTTGTGGTTGCCTCTACAAGATCGGGTATGTGACACAAACCAACTTGCCCTTCGTAGTACCCCTGGCGCTCCAACAAGCTTCCGAAATAGTGCTGATGCTTTGTTCGTAAAATCGAAACTCACCATAGCCTTAAAAAACCTAATTTAAATCCGTCGTATTTATTCGAGCTCTGGCTTTAGTCCTAATCGAACTCTTGGCTCTCACCCTCGATCGTATACTTACCACCTTATCTTTAGTCCCTACCTCTCCAAGTCAACGATGCATATTCCTGTTCATTTCAACAAAGTGGCTAGTCTCCTTGCTTTTCGACAGATGTAATATTCTTGTACTTTACGTGGATTCTGTTCTTGACAGCGATTGTTGTGATTATAAGCCAGCACAATGTGCACAAAAGCATACAAAGATAATTTCAGCAGTGATATCCATCTAACCATTCAAGAAGTCAAGTAAGGCGAAACAACGTTTTCAATTAATTCATCATCAGTCAAACCCAAGAATATAAATGAGTGTAGAGTTCACGCTGTTTTAAGCAACCGATCAGCAGAAATTAGGGGGATAAGAGGAAGATGGTTGTACGCAGATCAAACAGGTTAAATTCTAGTCTTAATTGGGGAACAGAGAAAGAAAAGGGTGGCAAAGATAGAATAAGGGGTCCGAAAATTAGTTTGTGTCGTCCCGCCGTCCTTGGCTCTATGTTGTTGGGATTGTGAGGACGCAAGTTGTCAACGTCTCCTGCCGGCATGAGTTGCACGGGACCTCATCACTGTTTCGCGGCACGCTACGAACCGTGGGGGTGGATGTTTAGTTAGCCTTCGGCCACGGGAGCCTAAGAACTACTAAAAACGGCTTCTGTGCATATAAAGGTTGCCTCTGCCGTTGCAGGTCTCCGCTGACGCAGGAAATTTAAATGTTCCGGCGGCACCTTAAAGATGAACCTTAACGCTTGTTTGATGTCTATCCGATAACCGCTGCCATCAAGTGCACCAGAATCACGTTTCGTATCGATTTTTCCTCGCACCTTTTTAACCAAGCAGGGGATCCAGCTTTATAAAGTCACACCGATGTTGATATGCTAAACTACGGTGTTCTGTAGTGAAAACTATTCTAGTGAAGAAGTGTTGTACCGATTCTATTTTCTTCCGTTTACTAGTGCGCAGAAGACTGAA
>JAYGXS010000009.1:4094727-4120076 GCA_036362985.1 Ligula intestinalis
TATAATGGCCTCAATTTGTCAGAGCATTGTGTCATAATAGTCTCGAAAGCATGCCGAACCACCGGATGTATCCTTAGAAATTTTAAGACTATAAACGTAAGAACTAGCCTTTATAATATGTATGTGAGATCAGGTCTTGAATTCTCATCGCCCCTATTCAGTCTTCTGCGCACTAGTAAACGGAAGAAAATAGAATCGGTACAGCACTTCTTCACTAGAATAGTTTTCACTACAGAACACCGTAGTTTAGCATATCAACATAGGTGTGATTTTATTAAGCTGGATCCCCTTGGCATCTGGCCGCAGGCAGCACTAGCGCGCACGGCAAAGGCGCTCTCCGTCAGATCTTGGGTTCCAAGTGGCTGCTACGGGTACTACAGCCTCACACACGTTCAATTTTACATGTTCCTGTGAGGCAGGTTCCATTGGTCAAATGACTATGCAGCTATTCACGCGCACGTGAGAACACCCCTGCTTGGTTAAAAAGGTGCGAGGAAAAATCGATACGAAACGTGATTCTGGTGCACTTGATGGCAGCGGTCATCGGATAGACGTCAAACAAGCGTTAAGGGTCATATTTAAGGTACCGCCGGAACATTTAAATTTCCTGCGTCAGCAGAGACCTGCAATGGCAGAGGCAACCTTTATATGCACAGAAGCCTTTTTTAGCAGTTCTTAGGCTCCCGTGGCCGAAGGCTAACTCAATATCCACCCCCACGGTTCGTACCGTGCCGCGAAACAGTGATGAGGTCCCGTGCCACTCATGCCGGCAGGAGACGTTGACAACTTGCGTCCTCACAATCCCAACAACATAGAGCCAAGGACGGCGGGACGACAGTAACTAATTTTCGGACCCCTTATTCTATCTTTGCCACACTTTTCTTTCTCTGTTCCCCAATTAAGACTAGAATTTGACCTGTTTGATCTGCGTACAACCATCTTCCTCTTATCCCACTAATTTCTGCTGATCGGTTGCTTAAAACAGCGTGAACTATACACTCATTTATATTCTTGGGTTTGACGGATGATGAATTATTCGAAAACGTTGTTTCGCCTTACTTGACTCCTTGAATGGTTAGATGGATATCACTGCTGAAATTATCTTTGTATGCTTTTGTGCACATTGTGCTGGCTTATAATCACAACAATCGCTGTCAAGAACAGAATCCACGTAAAGTACAAGCATATTACATCTGTCGAAAAGCAAGGAGACTAGCCACTTTGTTGAAATGAACAGGAATATGCATCGTTGACTTGGAGAGGTAGGGACTAAAGATAAGGTGGTTAGTATACGATCGAGGGTGAGAGCCAAGAGTTCGATTAGGACTAAAGCCAGAGCTCGAATAAATATGATGGATTTAAATTAGGTTTTTTAAGGCTATGGTGAGTTTCGATTTTACGAACAGAGCATCAGCACTATTTCGGAAGCTTGTTGGAGCGCCAGGGGTACTACGAAGGGCAAGTTGGTTTGTGTCACATACCCGATCTTGTAGAGGCAACCACAAAAACAATCCGTAGCACATCCCCAGCATAGGTTAATGCTTCATATGTGGTGTTACTCATAGAACAGTTAGCTTTTCTGTAGGCATGATTAAACTCCAATTCTCTTGTAGCGCCGATTGACTGTTAGGTATAATACAACGCAACTTAATGGCACCCATAAGTTAGGGAGAAATGTTGGAACTTATCGTCAACAATGCACCCTTTTCGGTGAGGAAGATTGGCTGCTTTAGAAAGTGCTGGCACTTTCTGTTTCTGACGGTAAGAGCTTGTCGCTGGCTTCAGCAGTTGTGTTGACACAGTTCGTCTTGACAGGCAGGATGTTTATTAAAAACTGCCTTCCACTTCCATCTTTGTTTTCTGCAAACTGCAGTTCGACCGAGTCATTTCCCATTAGTCCGTTAAGCAGGATGACAGTTTCGTCTAAATCGAGTTAAATCAATTTAAAAAAACGAGCATTAAGCCTAACTAGAAAATCAAAATTTAGAATCAAATTATGCACACTTCTTTAATATTTTATGCGAAGAATTTGAGCATCAGCAGTCACATGGGAGCTGAAAGTTTCTAAAATCAGAAAACAGCAAACAAACAACATTTGTATGACGTTTTGCAAATCACCGTGTACCTTCATCAGGTCAATTGCCGAAACAGGCGGATTATGGGTCTGATGATGGATCCGCGGCAGATTTAGAAATTTCAGGCTAAAAGGAATCATCTTGGTTACTCTCTATGAATAGAATTTTCGGTTTGTGTTAGCCGGTGATTATAGTACAGTTTCGAACGAAGAAACTCCATCTTCAAAAACGTGTTATAACCGGTCTATGAAACAAACAGAAAGCCATCTTCGTGGAAGCAAATGCCGGCTAAACAGTAGGTGAAACTAAATTTGCTCGAAAATAAATGTTTTCTATCTGCCGGTCTTTAATCTGGTCAGTACAGTCACATCTCTAGCGCAATAACGAAGGCTAGATTTTTTAAGAATCTGCCTTTCTGAGGTCTGCTGCTATTGTTCAATAGGTAAATTCTGTTTACACTTAAGAGCTGCGCAGAATATGTGTAATTTTTGTTTGGTTATGTTTTTTTTATCCCATAATAAATCGGCGGAGAAAATTCCTTAAAAAATGAACTATCATCTGGAGATACCCTTGTGCCAGCAAGAATGGTGAAAGTGTCCGCATGCCCTAGAACAGAGTAGGCAGATGCATGCGTTGGTTGATTGATGACAAAACATTAAGGGAAATATGACGTCTTACGACCAATATGTGCGCAAACGCCCTCGGCAACCTTGCAGTTAAAACAGGAGAATATGATCTTGTTTTTCCATTACTGAACACCTATTTAATACGAGCATTTCTGTAGACCCTAAATTACCTTTCCGAGTACTCGTTTGGCCACTAAAAACTCGTATCTGACGCTTTCTGGACGCAACCTAATTCCGATGGTTTAAACCTGACCTATGTAAACAACTGGAGCATGTGATGAATCTTACTCTGCCATGGTAACACAGACCCTCTGTTTACACATTCCCATTCCCAACCCTTTTAACTTTGACGTCACTACACCGTTTTTGCTGACCAAAGCGCCTAATTGTTTCTACGTTATTGCTTGCATGTTGGCCATTTCTTGCGACCTTGCTGTTTGTATCGATTTTTCCTGTATAAATTCACTTTTGTATTTTCTCATTCACTTCTTACTTTATGCAGCGAAAGGACGCAGCTGATGAGCACTCAAGAAGTTGATGGTTCCAAAAAAGTCTGTTGTATACGCAATCTTCAAATTTGTACCTCAGAAAAGATGCATCAAATACAGAATAACCATTTTTGAGAAATGTCCACATTGCGATGGAAACGTCATTGGTTGACGTATGTTTTTTTTATTAATTCAAAGACAATAAAACATTGGACGTTAAAGTAGGGAGTGAATAAAAGGATTAAGGATACGCTACGAACGCGGTTTGTACATCAAACATTTTCAGTGCTTTTTGATGCTATCAGGGGGAGAGGCATTTAAATAGTGCACAGTGACAAACTAGAGTCAGCCAGGAAAGGCCAAATGCCTGCATCTACGTCTCAGCCTTGGATTCGTTAATCGAATCGCCACTGCCCGGGCAGTTGCTGGCATTTGTTTGCGTAGAGTTGTGCAGCGGTTTTCGCTTGGTAAGCTGAAAAGCTTCTTTGGCATCCACCATTATAAACCGATTTTATCCCTTTTTTATTTATTTGAACTACAAAGACGTGCGCGACCAAATGCACGATGCTAGCGCTATCTTGAAAGCAGTTGAATTTGACGAATATTTGCCGAGGATTTTTATCCGTAATATCGGGAAAATTTTAATTATTGTCGGTTATGGATTTCCTGCAACTGTCCGTGCCCTGATTGGCTCCTGCTTGTAAGCAAAGACGATATTTCGCCTCTAAATGTATGGCCTGACGAAAATTTACCGAACGTGTACACTCGCAGAATGTTGTTCAAAAATTAGAGTTCCATTCTCGGACACATTGTCAATACGAATCACCGAGTGGATACTAAGTTGTGTACCGGACACCAGACACCTTTCTCAAGAGCCAAAACAACGGGTGCTAACAGCAGCCGAGGCAGTGCCTATACGCCTAGGGAATCAAGACGCTAACGCAAGCACTTTCATTTCTCTGGTCGACGCCGACGCTAGGAGATGATCGCATTTTTTCGCCATTCACTAGTGACAGTCCTTTACTCCGTGCAAATGACAGTAATTATCACTCTACGTACCTGACCCATGACTAATGCGCACAACCTATCCTTACTTCCTCCCCTTCCCCCATTTTCCAGCGCAAGGAGTTCAAATATTTGGAGAATTTCCAAATAGCTCGGACGGACACATGTTACTTAACGTAATCGTTTCCGTTTTACTATTAATAAATTATCTTTTTCGAAGCTACATCGTAGACACACAATACGCCGCTTAAACCTGGAGCGAGGCAGAATAAATGTAAAATTATCCGAGAATTATTTTAAGCGAGATAATTTGATTAACAATTACTTTTTCCTGGCCAACTACTACTGTTATAAAACTCCCAAAAAAATGAATTTTATGTAAATATTCCAGTAGGATTTCTTATCAGTCGCCTTAGTGGGCAGATTTACTTGTTACTTTCGGCAACATAAATTATATCTGACTAATTGTAAGTCATAAATCAGAATTGAATCCAGCTGTGAAACTGATTATTTTGTAGTTTATTCTCAAGTTATTTCAGTCAGGATAGGATGCCGGCTTTTTAACGAGCTTTGTTTCAACCACTAGCAAAACGTATCTATCGTAAAAACTGACTACTTAATGAGTATGCCTTTTTATATTTGATTTTGACTGCCTGTATAAATTCTAATATATTTTTTGCCGTACCTTTCAATTTATTAACGCTGCCTTAACTGCATTTACTATGCTCCACATCTTTTTCAGTATTATTTGAAAACTATGTGATTTCTTTCTCAAACTGTAGGCGAAAGCGTACTTTTCCTTAAGCAAGATGTACACAGTGCGCAGTTTCTAAACCTTGAATTCGAATATAGCAGTCACAAGATTAGAAAATTTTTCGGCACTTGAGCAAGTTTTTTAAAACCGAAAGCTAACCTTTATTTTAGTATACAATTTAAAGAAGGCATAATTTGCTATCAAACGTGTAAAATAAATATTTTTTTTGTCTATGTTTTCCATTAAATATTTTTGAATTTATAGAGGCAGTCAAAATCAATGATAAAAAGGCATACTCATTAAGAAGTCAGTTTTTACGATGGATACATTTTGCTAGTTGTTAAAAGAAAGCTCGTTAAAAAGCCGGCATTCTATCCTGACTGAGATGATCTCAGAATAGACTACATGATAATCAGTATCACAACCAGTGTCAACTCCGATTGGCCAAAGCGTATTATTCTTTCGAAAATGTCGAAATATTGCATGATCAACGGCGTCTAGAGTAGGTACCGATTATAATTACTACTAATCCACAGAACTACCTTATGCGTATCTTCGCCCCCATCCCCCCACTCCTATTAATAACAGGTGTCAGCAATTGAGGTAATTGTTACTATTTCACAGTCGTTAAGGCCAATGATACTGGTGGTTCAGGCTAGAGTTAGTTGCCTGTTTGTCTCCTCAATGCTGGCTCTTAAACCAGGCAACAGTAAAGCGATCCTAGTGCGTAGATTTGCTTCGATCCGGAAAAAGGTTTTGTCTACTTTATGCGAGACTGTACACAGTTGAAATATGACCCGAGCGGTTGACGGAGTTACGACCTCCCCTTGAGAACTTCACTTTCACTGACCTCTGTGCTGCTTGAGAGATCGTTTAGGCTATAGGCTTGCCACAGTGAGCGTACAGTACAGTAAAGCCCGCAGGTGGCTTCGTCGTGAGATGATGTGGCGACCAAGTGACTACTTTTACCGTGACAAGGTAGGTGGGACAGGTTCAAACAGGCAATACGACTGCGTTTTGAGCGATGTACTTCTGACAATAGTATTGGCTGAATGACTTCACGCACAAGCCAAGCTGCGTGTTCATTTTATTGAGAATAGGGGCAAAGGTTAGCGTTCCAGGTATTCTTATAGAAAAAGAAGAATATGTTTTGATCACCAGAATCATCATTTAATTCTTTTGATCAGCCGGGCGTATATTCCTGCGGAGAGCGATGTAGGCGGGCCCAAGCCCACTGCTAAGTGATGGCCAACGTTCATCATGACTCCAGAAGACTAGCGCGAGTAAGCTTAATCTCTACTTAATGACAGAATAATACAAACCAGTCGAAAGCTAAGAAGCAAAAGCAGTGTCAACTCAGTTGAATAAATTACTTGGAGTATTCAAGCGCCGGAAAGTGATCACTGAGAACGAACGGCGCCTGATGAAACCAACAGATACTGCCCTGGCTCGCATCCATGGTCTGCCAAAGATCCATAAACTAAACTTTCCATGGTGACCGATCGTTGCCCTAAAACGCAGCCCCACTTATCATTTGGCTCAATGGATGAACTCGAAATTTAAATTCTTCCACGACACCTCTGCTGCATCGGTCCGTTCAGCCTCCCAATTCCTGACAGGTCTTCATTGTCAGATGATTGAAACAGACGAAGTGATGGGTTATTTTGACGTGACATCACTATTTACATCCATTCCACCGGGTTTGGCACGGAATATCTTGCGCAGGAGACTTGAGGAACGTTACGACGAAACCGAGGTCCACTTAAGATCGAACACCTTGTAAGACTCTTCGAAGTTCGTCAAAAGACTACTTCACCTTCGCTGGAATAACTTATGAACAGATCAAAGTACCTCCCATGGGCACTTCTGTCTTATTGCAGAATTGGTCCTGCAGGAGCTGAAGAAGATTGCCTTCACCCAACAGACCCCGATCTTTTGGCGCCGTTGCGTTGACGTCACGTTCGTTATCGTTAAAAAGAACACGCTGTAGAGCTTCCATGATCTCCTCAACTCGATGTTCCCAGATATACAATTCACACGGGAAGAAGAAAAGGATCAGCACCTACCCTTCCTCGACGTGCTCGTCACGCGAACTCCCGACGGCACAATCGAAATGGGGTCTACAGAAAAGCCACGGACACCAGACAGCTTCTCAGTTTCCACAGCAATCATCCGATGGCTCAGAAACGAAGCTGTGTGAGAACGCTGTTCAAAAGAATGCAGACGCACTGCAGCAACCCGGAAGAAAGAGCACGTGAGGTTCGACATCTGCGCAGACAGTTAATGCAGAACGGCTATCCTAAAGCCTTCATAAACCAATGGCTACGGACCCGCCCTCCGAGGATCCAAACAGAACCTCCTCACACGATTTGCCAAGCGCTGCCATTTATCAAGGACGTGTCAGAAGTGACCGAGCGTATTGCTACAAGACTAGGCGTTGGAATTGCGCATCGTTCCAAGGCAATAATCCGCAGCCGGATCATGAGGATCAAAGATCGGCTAAATCCCAGTGAGCAGTCGGGTGTGGTGTATCGCATACCGTGTCTTAGCTGCCCTTTAAACTACATGGGACAAACTGGACGCATGCTGAGTTTGTGCATATAGGAACACAACTCGGCTGTTCGACGAGGTGATGACTCTTCGCAAGTTGCCGCCCCCAACTACGGAGCGGGTCACAAGTTCAACTCCGCAGCTGTGAAGATAATTGCCCACGCAAGCAGCAAGACGGGCCGAGAGCTGATTGAAGCCTAGGCTTCGGATGAAAACTCAGTTGACTGATGCATCGAGCTGGCGCCTTCATCTGTTGCCCTGCGCGGGTATCTCCGGACTCATGGCACTAGTGGTCCTGTCCCTCTTTCCTTCCCTGCTACCATCCCCCCCCCGCCCCTGAGATGGATAATTGATCTCTCCCCCTCGTTAACAGTTCATTACCCCCTCCTCTTTATATGTTGGTTGCTTTCTTCAATTGTTGATTGACTCCTTTCCCCTGTAAACATTTTGCTTGCTTTCTGTGACAGTTAATTAACTCCTCCCTTCTCCTGCTAATTTTGACTGCCTACGTTGTTGGTAACTTGGCCCGCCTCCCCCTTCCTACATAATCAAACTGTAGACTTAACATCAGCGGTAAGTGTGAGCCAATTGCAAAGTGCTGCTACTGATATTTTGTTCATTATATCTGGTACAATTTATCAGCAAATTAGAATCAAGTTTGTGTTTAAAAATGTCAATAGTGTCTGAGAGCATCATATCTTCAGGGAGTCCGTTTCACGCTCCCATGACTCTCTGAGAGAAGGCGTTCCGTCGAACGTCGATATGGGCCGGTTTCCTCTGGAGTTTAAATAGATCACACCGCTGATGAACAGTCCGAGCCAATTTAAACAGATCGTCAAATTTTAGGGCGCATTTACGGCCTCTCACTCTTCGGTAGATTTGCATGAGGTCACCGCGGAGTTGCCTATAATTGAGAGGGTTAGGATCAAGTTCGGTCAGTCTGTCTTCATAAGGCAGATGACCAAGGTTATTAACCATCTTCATAACACTCGCCTGTACTCGTTCCAGGTACATGTAATCCTTCTTGAACCACGGACGCCAGGCCTGGACGGCATACTTCAAACGCTCCGTAGAATTTTCTGAAGAGCTCCCTGTCCATGTTGACGAATCCCCGCCTAATCGCAAACAGCGCCTGTGTCGCGCGTTTAGCTACTTTTAGACACTGTGAAGATGGCTTAAGCGAGGTGCTTATTAAACCACCGAGGTCCTTTTGTTCGTCCACATTTGAAAGCGGGTGCCCATCGAGGAGGTATTGGAAGGAATCGTCCTCCTCATTAGTCCTTCTAGTACGGAGTCTTAAGACCACACGTTTACTAACCTTAAAGTTTAAGAGCCAACGAGAAGTACATCAGCTAAGTCAATTGAGACTCTCTTGAAGTGCTTTCCTGTCGGCGTCCGACCTGATGGCTCTCCAGAGTTTGACATCGTCGGCAAACATTATGGCGCTGCAACCCAGGTCGTTGACACAGTCGTTGATATAGATAAGGAAGAGCAGTGGCCCTAAAACAGAGCCTTGTGGGACGCCACACAGGACGCTGTCGAAGGCCTTCTTGAAGTCCGTATAGATGACGTCAACCTTACCATCTTCATTTAGTACGCGAGTCCACTGCTCAGTGGAGAGTTTTAGCCTCGAAAGACAAGAATGGTTCTTTCTGAAGCCGTGTTGGAGCCCTGAAAATAAGTTGTTCTCCTCCAAGAACTTCATTTTCGTCTTCTTAATTATCGTTTTCATCACCTTTCAGCAAATTCAACTTAGGCTGACGGGCCGGGAATTGTTGACCTTTGTTCGGGCTCCGCCCTTGTTTATCGGGTTAATATTTGCCGTTTTCCTTTCGAATGGCAGTTTTCGTAATTCGAATGAGGAAAGAAGTGTATGCGCTAGGGACTTTGAGAGCTCGCTTAACCTCTATGTCTACTCGAAGGCGGTAGCAGTGACGGCCTAGCTGTCCCGCCACCGAAACCTAAGACATGCCCTCTTAAATTGGTCGTTTTAAATGCCAGATCACTGCTTAATAAAATGCCTCTGCTCCAGACTCTGGTTTTCGTCAACCGCCCAGACATTGTTATGGTAACTGAGACTTGGGCATCGGCCTGTGTAGCTGACTCTAAACTGTCTGTTATAGACTATGCATGCGTTTGGAACGATCGAAACCATGGCCGTGGAGGAGGAAGCTGCATCTATATTAAGCAGCCGCTTGCATTTCTCCCGTTGGACTATCCACAATTCACGGTGGTGGAGGAGAGCCGCTGGCTACGAATTGTTCTAAAAAACAAAAACTCCTTACTTGTTGTCTGTGTTTATCGCCCACCTAATGCCAATGTAGACTACGATCTTTATCTCTCACAGGCATTTCATGACGCAGCTGACTTATATATATAGTGTTGCTTGATTGCAGGCAATTTTAACCTTCCTGACGTGCAATGGTTTCCACCATCTGGTCCTACAAAGTTCAAGAACTTACTTGAGGCTGTAGATATCGGCATGTGGGATCAGGTAGTCGATTTTCCCACTCGTGGACAAAACATACTGGACCTAATATTTTGTAGGGGGTGCGAACCACTTTCAGTGTTGTCCTTAGACGCACTTGGGAGTTCAGACAATCTTACAGTTGTAAGTGAACTAAAACTGGAGGCTGATGAATTATTTTCCCAAAAGTATTGTTTTTATTATGACTTCTGATCAGCAAACACGGCGGACCTACTAGCATATCTAAACGCTCTCGACTGGTCTGCATTTTTCCAATGTTAAGATCTAAATGTTTGTACCGATACACTGTACAAGGTGCTGGATCCACTTATACTCCACTTTGTCCCCCGTAAGAAACTA
This sequence comes from Ligula intestinalis, assembly GCA_036362985.1. Taxonomy (NCBI): domain Eukaryota; kingdom Metazoa; phylum Platyhelminthes; class Cestoda; order Diphyllobothriidea; family Diphyllobothriidae; genus Ligula; species Ligula intestinalis. Next base: position 4,105,053 of record JAYGXS010000009.1, read on the forward strand.
ATACATGTCAAGGATGAAGTGTACCTTCCTCTGCCTTTCCACCGAAGGTTGTTAAAACTCTCTCATCGATTGCATCGGCAGAACGACACTTCCGTTCTACCCTTGATTACACTGATCTTTGAGCAGGCTAAGAAGCTCTCCGAAGAAAAGCAGATAGCCGATGAGGCCCATTTCGCTGTAAATCCTTCCCTAAATTTTGCGAAACTCTTTTCGCGTACAGTAAAAACGCAGAGGAATATGCAACACCCCATAATTTAAGACGCCTTAGGAAACCCCATAGCTAACGCTCAGTTGACCGCCGATAGCTTAAATGCGTTCCTATCCAAAAGATTTAGTGTAAGCTCGTTCGCTGCACCTCCGGCTATCCAAGCTTGGACGGGTGCCGTCCTCGAAACCATTAGTTGTAGCCTCTGGGACGTGACTGTACCAATTCGTCGTTTTCGTCAATCTTATAGTCCAGGACCAGATGGCGTCCCAGTTAGCCTTCTAAAAGCTGAAGCGAATGATATATTTCCGTCTATTCTTTGAAAGGTAATTAATCTTGCCTTTGAGAGCAAACCCTTTCCTTCGTTGTGGAAGGAATCGCACAAAATGCCTATTCGCAAGCATGGCTGATCAACGTCATTCGACAACTTAAGGCAGCCTCGAAGATCTTGGAGCTCTTGATCAAAGAAAAGATTATGCGTCACTTGACAGAGGACAACCTGCTCAATACAGCTCAACATGGCTTGCTCGAGAAACGATCTTGTAAAACCTGCCAGCTCTCGTTCTTTGTTTATGTGCTGCAATCTAGAGACAGCGGTTTTGCCATTTATAACGTCCATTTTGATTTTACTAAGACCTTTGACCGGGTCGATCATAACCTCCCCCTTCTGAAACTGGCCTCCTTCGGCATAGGTAGCAAACCTCTGAACTTAATATTTTCCTATTTGGATGCTCGCACACAACGAGTAAAAATTTCCAATGTTATCTCCTACCCCACGCAGGTGAGGAGTGGAGTTTTACAGGGTAGTGTAGTGGATCCGCTGGATCCCTTTCAGATTGTTTTCAGTATGGTAGACCTTTCATGTACGCTGATGATTTAAAAGTCGCTTATGGATATAAATTAGCAGATCGCAACATTGTGCTCGAGCTGATAAAAAATGATCGTTAGGCCTTCACCCAGTGGTGTTGAACATGGCGCCTAACCCTTTCATGGCACAAATATTCCGTTATGGTTGTTGGCCACGATCATCAACCGTAATTAAGCATTGACGGTCAGGAACTAAATGTCCCAGGAGTTATCAAGGATTTGGGCATGTCCTACTCTAATAGTCTCAATTTGTCAGAGCACTGTGCCCTAATAGTCTCGAAAGCACGCCGAACCACCGGATTTACCGGAGAAATTTTAAGACTTTAAACGATAGAACTAGCCTTTATGAAATTTACGTGAGATCTAGTCTTGAATTCTGCTCGCCCATATTCAGTCTTCTGCGCACTAGTGAACGGAAGAAAATAGAATCGGTACAACACTTCTTCACTAGAAGATTTTTCGATACAGAAGACCGTAATTTAGCCTACCAACAAAGGTGCGATTTTATAAAGCTGGATCCCCTGGGCACCTGGCCGCAGGCAGCACTAGCGCGCAGGGCAAAGGCGTTCTCCGTCCGATTTTGGGTTCAGAGTGGCTGCTAGGGCCACTACAGGCTCACACACATGTTCAATTTTACATGTTCCTGTGGGGCAGGTTCCATTGGTCAAATGACTATGCAGCTATTCAAGCGCACGTGAGAACACCCCCTGCTTGATTAAAAAGGTGCGAAAAAACATCGATATGAAACGTGATGCTGGTGCACTTGGTTGACAGCGGTCATCGAGTAGACGTCAACCAAGCGTTAAGGGTCATCTTTAAGGTGCCGCCGGAAAATTTAAATTTCCTGCGTCAGCGGAGACCTGCAACGGCAGAGGCAACCTTTATATGCACAGAAGCCGCTTTTAGCAGTTCTTAGGCTCCCGTGGCCGAAGGCTAACTTAACATCCACCCCCACGGTTCGTACCGTGCCGCGAAACAGTGATGAGGCCCCGTGCCACTCATGCCGGCACGAGACGTTGACAACTTGCGTCCTCATAGTCCCAACAAAATGGAGCCAAGGACGGCGGGACGACACAAACTAATTTTCGGACCCCTTCTTCTTCCTTCTTTGCCACCCTTTTCTTTCTCGGTTCCCCAATTAAGACTAGAATCTGACCTGTTTGATCTCTGTACAACCCTCTCCCTTATCCCCTTAATTTCTACTGATCGGTTGCTTAAAATAACGTGAACTCTACACTCATTAATATTCTTGGGTTTGACTGATGATGAATTAATTGAAAACGTTGTTTCGCCTTACTTGACTTCTTGAATGGTTAGATGGATATCACTGCTGAAATTATCTTTTTATGCTTTTGTGCACACTGTGCTGGCTTATAATAGGAACAACCGCTGTCAAGCACAGAAACCACGTAAAGTACAAGTATATTACATTTGTCGAAAAGCAAGGAGTCTAGCCACTTTGTTGAAATGAACAGGAATATTCATAGTCGACTTGGAGAGGTAGGGACTAAGGAAAGGTGGTTAGTATACGATTGAAGGTGAGAGCCAAGAGTTCGATTAGGACTAAAGCCAGAGCTCGGATAAATATGACGGATTTAAATTAGGTTTTTTAAGGCTATGGTGAGTTTTGATTTTACGAAAAGAGCATCAGCACTATTTCGGAAGCTTGTCGGAGCGCCAGGGGTACTACGAAGGGCAAATTGGTTTGTGTCACATACCCAATCTTGTAGAGGCACCCACACAAACAATTCGTAGCACATCCCCAGCACAGGCTAATGCTTCATATTTGGTGTTAGTCATAGAACATTTGACTAGTCTGTAGGCATGATTAAACTCCAATTCGCTTGCAGCGCTGATTGAGTGTGAGGTATTATACAACGCAACTTAATGGCACGCATAAGTTAGGGAGAAATAATGGAACTTATCGCCCACAATGCATCCTTTTCGGTGAGGCAGATTGGCTGCTTTAGACAGTGTTGGCACTTTCTGTTTCTGACGGAAAGGGTTTGTCGCTGGTTTCAGCCGTTGTGTTGACACAGTTCGTCTTGACAGGCAGGATGTTTATTGTAAACTGCCTGCCACTTCCATCTTTGTTTTCTGCGAACTGCAGTTCGACCGAGTCATTTCCCATTAGTCCGTTTAGCAGGATGACAGTTTCGTCTAAGTCGCGTTGAATCAATTTAAAAAAACAAGTGTTAAGCCTTAATAGAAAATCAGCAGTCACATGGGAGCTTAAAGTCTCTAAAATCAGAAAACAGCAAACAAACTACATTTGTATGACGTTTTGCAATCCACCGTGTACCCTCATCAGGTCAATTGCCAAAATGGGGGGATAATGGGTCTGATGATGGATCCACGACAGATTTAGAATCGTCAGGCTAAAAGGAATCATCTCGGTTACTTTCTATGAATAGAATTTCCGGTTTGTGTTAGCCGGTGAGTATAGTACATTTTCGAACGAAGAAACTACATTTTCAAAAATGTGTTAAAACCGGTCTATGAAACAAACAGAAAGCCATCTTCATGGAACAAAATGCTGGCTAAACAGTAGGTTAAACTAAATTTGCTCGCAAATAAATGTTTCCTATTTGCCGGTCTTTAATCTGGTCAGTACAGTCACATCCCTAGCGCAATAATGCAGGCTGCATTTTTTAAGAATCTGCCTCTCTGAGATCTGCTGCTATTTTCAATAGGAAAATTCTGTTTACAATTAAGAGCTGTGCAGAATATGTGTAATTTTTGTTTGCTTACGTTTTTTTATCCCATAAGGAATAGGCGGCGAAAATTCCTTAAATAATGAAATATAATCTGGAGCCTGATATACAGGGAAACCCGACCGGAAGAACAGTTATCAGCAGGTAAACTTACGCCTATAATAAATGGCACAGACCACGATTGGTTACCGTGCACCATGCCATTTGCCAGCACCAAATACTTCTGTTCAAGAACGTGTTTGGGACGCTTTTAAGCTTTAAAATAAAGGCGTTTGCATTGGCCAAGAAGTACTAAAGTTGAACGATGGCTTACCTCTTCTGAACAGTCCCAGGCTGTAATTTGGGTTTTCTTTGTTTATAATTTTGGTAAGTCCTGGAGATACCCTTGTGCCAACAAGAATGGTTAATATGCCCGCATGCCCTGGAAAAGATGCATATGTTGGTTGATTGATTACAAAACATCAAAGGAATAATGATTCCTTACGAGCAGTCCGTGCGCAAATTCCCTCGGCAACACTGCAGTTCCTGGTAACAGCCTATGCGATGAAGGAAATTCATACGTTTAAGTTGCGCTTAAAGGCATTTTTGAGTTACGAGTAATGATATAATAAAGTAAAAAAATACAAGTGGAAATAAAGATGTCCGGGAAATTCAGATCAAGCAATCGTTGCTAAAGTGAATGCACTTTTCCACTACAGGAAATGCGATAGTTATACTGGCCTTCGTCAGTTGAGTCCAAGGAGATTGACGTATCGTTAATTCATTTCTTTGCTTATGCAGTTCTGCAAGTTCAAATAAATAAGCTACAAACAGTTTTAGAGGAAACTTATGCAGTTTCTGAATGTGGTATGGAAAACTGCAAAAAAGACTAAGGGTGATATGGCTACTTTGTTTAAAAATGAATAGGACAGGAAGCCAAACATGGCCTTTATAAACAAAAATGTCTTTGCGCTCTTCAATTTGCGCAGCCTATAATTAAACTGATGCTCAGTGCTAAATCACCTTTGATTGGTAGTATTAAATGTACAGTACCTGCCGAATATCACGCAACGTGCCCACATATGCGAAAGACTAGCAAGACGTATCTATTGTAATAAATGGCTACTTAAGTAGTAGTTCTTAAGTAAGTCGTACTTAAGTACTTAATTAGTATTTAGTATTACTTGGTACTTAGTACTTAAGTAAGTAGTATCATTTATTTTGTTTGCCTTTATATATTCAAATATATTTTATGTAAAACATATGCGAAAAAAATATTTCTTGCACTTTTTTGATAGAAAATTACACCTCCTTTGAATTTTTCACTTAAATAAAGGGTATTTTTCAGTTTTTCAAAAGTTGCTTATTATGAGCTTTTTTACAATTGTGAAGTGTTTACTCATAATCCATCGTATCCGTCAATTTATTAATGCTGCCAATACTGCATAAAACACGTTTCACATCTTACGTATGATTTTCGTAACAACTGATACAAACGCCAATTGTAGTTTTTGCAGAAGTAACTAATCAATCATGGTTGCTAAACATATCAGTAGATGTGATCTCTTTTGCCGTATAATACGTCAAATATTATTTTCGAAACCGACATTAGGGGGGATTAAATACATTTTGAGGTGAACTCGAGACTAGCGGCCATTTCCGCTGCTACATGTGCGTAGAGTATATCCAGCGGACGACGCCTAGTGAGGCAGAAATGGTCATTGGGGATTCTCTGTATCACGGTAATATGTCCTAAAAAGAGAAAAAATGTTACTGCAAATGAGTAAGAAACATAACAATACGCCATGTGGCTCGGTTCGTGGGTACACGAGCCGCATAAGGACATAAAAAACCAAGGTGGATGTGCCCTGCATTTGGTCGGTGTAGGCCTATCTTTTAAGAAATATAGATGCAAGCTCTTTGTAATACCTACAGCATCACTTAACTTGTGTGCGATACCTTTCGGAAGCCGCTCGCGTTCCCGTGTCACAATCTCCATTTCAAATCTTAAAATGCAAGCTACTTAAGTAAGCTCAATGCAATGCCGCATTTTAAAATGACAACGGTGATGCTGCTTTCGGAAACATCGCCAACGCGTGAGCACGGTACGCAAAAACATTGGAATTCGTAGTACCTTACAACAATAGGACATTAACATTATCCATATCTTTTTTTACGCCTTCGCTTGCACTTACAGTTCTGTTCATTATATCGCCCAAAGGTGTAATAAAAATAATAGCACTGCAGGTGGGGTTGCCATTTTATAGGAGGTAGGTGCACGTACTTACTGTTCATGGCTTTGCCAACATCTCCGCCAAAGTGATGGGATATGACGAAAATAACCGAATTCCGAATAGTTCGTCCAGCCTTTACAATTTTGCTTAATGAGAAAAATTGTTATTTACTTACAACTGCTCGCCATCGAATGGACATGTTGCGGAAGCCTAGCAAAGGATTGTGGAGCCTAGCGTCACCCATCTTTACAGACGGCTGTACCCACTGACCTGATGACCACTTGAACGATATTCACTTACAGGCCATGCGCGCACACACACACGCGCACGTCTGTAGAACTAGTTGCGTTTTCTCTAAAGCCACTTAAACATGCCCAGCCCCGGCCTAGCATGAGTGGGAATGTACACTCTGGCAGGACTGGGCGTAGTTAATAAGAGCCCTGGCTTTGTCAGTGGCCACAGTTGTTTGAGACAGCAATGCAGGCTTCTGGACAAAATAAATTAACCTTTTTGGTGACTTCTGCCTTTAATATATTTACACAGCATTTGGGGGTAAGTTGATGTAGAACTCTTAAAGCCTTATTAGGCATCATCAGCCAAGCCTAACCCTTAACACCAGCTGGTCGGACAACACAAACAAACGCACTCACAAATGGCGCAGTTGGTGCACCACTGGTGTCTATCAGATGGGTCATAAGCACTTATCGAACCGCAGTTCATCAGTTCCTCGCCACCTGCCATTTGCTGTCACTGCTGATCGGGTATATATGCACTCAGAACTGTGCAAACACCGATCAAATAGGCTTCCGAACTAAACAAAGTTCGTGTGGTGGTCAGAGGTCCCCAACGGGTGACCGCCTGCCAGGCCGATTCCGGCCAAGTCATAATAGCAGTAAGTGGGGTAGGACAGCATCTGGGGGTAACTTGATACAGAACTGTTTCGGGCTTATTAGCCTTCATCAGCCAAGCATAACCCTGAACACCAGCTGGTCGGACAACACAAACAAATGCACTCACAGACGGCGCAGCTGGTCTACCACTGGTGTCTATCAGACAGGTCATAATCATTTAATCGAACAGCACCTCGCCACCTGTCACTGCTGATCGGGTATATATTCAGTCAGAAATGTGCGAACGCCGATCAATTCGGCTTCTGAACTAAGTAAAGTTCATGTGGTGGTCAGAGGTCCACAACGGGTGACCGCCTGCCAGGCCAATTCCGGTAAAGTCAAAAGAGCAGTAGGGGTTATGACACCGTTTATGGGTAACTAGATACAGAACGTTTTCGGGCTTATTAGAGTTCATCAGCCAAGCATATCCCTGAACACTGGCTGGATGGACAACACAAACAAACGCACTCACATACGGCGCAGGTAGTCTACCACTGGTGTCTATCAGATGGATCATAAGCACTTCATTGAACAGCAGTTCATTAGCGACTCGCCACCTGCCATTTGCTGTCACTGGTGATCGCGTAGATATTCACTAGGAAAATGTGTGAACCCCGATCGAATAGGCTTTCGAATTAAGCAAAGTAAACGTTGTGGTCAGAGGTCCCCAAAGGTAAACTGCCTACCAGGCCGATTCCGGCCAAGCCAGAATAGCTGTAAGGGTGCTATGACAGCGTTTGGGGTTTACTTGACACGGAAATGTTTCCGGCTTATTAGCTTTCATCAGCCAAGCATAACCTTAAACACCAACTCTTAGGACAAGACAAAAGCCCACTCACAAAAGGTGGAGTTGGGCCACCACTGGTGTCCATCAGATGGGTCATAAGTGCTTCATCGAACCGCAGTTCATCAGCGCCTCGCTACTGTTTCGAGCTTTATTCAGTATATTTGGATTAGATGACCGAAGCCCTTAAAAACTCCATTTAAATGGGTCAGGAATGCATATGTTTTTGTTAAATATGCAAATGTTGTTACAGATCGCTTTTGTTTGTGCAATACAGCACAAAAATAATTTGGAAAAATGAATTGTTGAAGTGATAAGGCGTTTGCGGAATGGCATCCTACACATTTTCACTGAATATCCAGTCTTCGTGATATTCAAGTGTACATAAATGCGCTATTGAAATTAAACGAGTAGTGTGATTGTTTGTAATGAAAAGAAAGAAGATCTTCGGAAAATCGAGTTGTACTCGTTAATTTTCGAACAAGTATCACGTGTTCGTCGTCAGACTAAATTAAAAGTGAGGGCTGGGAATGTCGCACTAGATGTTTTGGAGGCAGAGGTTACAACGGACGGGGAGGGAAAGGGGGGATTAGGTGGAAGGGTTATGGTGACGTGTAATGTTAGGTCAAATATGTGTGAGTTGTTAACTTACGGTTATCCAAACGTCTTTTGAAGAAGTCAACCGTGGGTGCATGCACAATAGACTCAAGCAAGGTGTTCCACTGTCAAATGACCCTTTGAGAGAAAAAGGATGAACGTTGGTTTGTTCGGCTTAGTTCCTCATTCAAGTGACAGTCATGTCTTTGGAGGTTCCGTATTGGGGCCATTAGAAAGGCATCCTCCCATTTTACAGCCAGACTAGTTCGCCTTCGTAACTGAAAAGCTGATATCAGTTCCCCTCTGTCCTGTCTGTTACGGAGGGGAAAGAGGTTTAAAGCAGTCAGACGCTGTTCATAGGTGGACTGCTTAAGTTCAGGGACCACCTTGGTAGAACGTCTTTGAACACATTCGAGAATCCCTATGTCTTTCTGAAGCCAGGGCTGCCAAGCCTGTATCGCATATTCCAGATGCGGCCGCACGAACGTTCCACATACTTTTCCGAAGACATCGGTATTCAGGTTAACGAACGTCCTTCGTATGGCGCCCATGGCCGACATTGCTCTCACTTCGGCTTTTGAAATCTGTGCGGTGACACTTAGATCGGCTTTGATAAGAACACCTAGGTCTCTTTGCACACTTATGGTTTTAAGTGGTTGGCCTACCAAGATATAATTTCGTGGTAGTGCAGTTCTGCGTCGTCTTGCTGATAGAATGTGCATTACTACACATGTTTTGGGGTTGAAGTTCATACACCAACTGTCGCTGCAACAGTGCAGTCGGTCTATATCCTCTTGTAATATTTGGAATTCCTTTCGTCTTTTATCTCCCTCTACAGTTTAAGATCATCAGCAAAGAGTACTTTGTAAGATTTAATTTTTCGAACGATGTCATTTACGCAGACGATGGAAAGAAGCAGCCCAGGAACTGACCCTTGTGGAACTCCACTTTTGACAGGTGCCCACTCTGAACACTAGCCACTTGCAGTAACTTTTTGACTACTGTCTCCAGGGAAGTCTTTAATGCAGTTCAGGGGATTCCCTGTTATCCCAAAGTCGGTCAGTTTATGGATGAGTCGCTGATGTGGAACTTGATCAAAGGCCTTGGTGAAGTCAAAATAAATAACCTCTACTGGGCGTCTTTCATCCATGGATTTTGTCCAGTGTTCTAGCGTTGTGATAAGATTTGTAAGACAAGACCTCTTCTCATAGAAACCATGCTACACTGAGCTGATTTGGCGGCAAAATGAATCGAGCGATAAAATCGATTTTTCGATTATCCTTTTCATCAGCTTACAGCAGATTCACGTCAAACTAACCGGTCGGTAGTTGGCGGGATAGAGTCGTTATCCCCCTTTATGGATGGGTACGACATTTGTCAACTTCCATGTTTCAGGTAGTTTACCAGCTTCGAGTGATTTTCGAAAAATTATACTAAGTGGTTCAGCTGATGTCTCAGATAGTTCGTGTAGAATTACCCCTGGGATCTCATCTGGTCCAGGTGACTTGGCCGGATTCAACTTCTTCAACTCTGTCAAACTGTCTGCGTTGTAAATAATACAGTGTTTATAATCGAGTTGTTGACGGCTTGTGACAAAGGGAGTTGCTGGAGAGGTGGCTCCGTGTTTATGACACCTTGGAAGAATTCTGAAAAAAGTTCGGCTTTTTGCTGGCCACTGCTCACAGTTTCGTTGTTTTTGTCTTTTAAAGTTGCGAGATGCTCACGGTTCTTTGTATAACTCCTGAAGGCTTTGGGTTTTTGCGGCGCCTCTTCCAGGATTTGAAGTTCATACGAGGCTCGTGTTGCTCTGATGATTTTCTTGCAGAACTTGCGGTGTTGTCTATAATCATGGAGCCTGTTTTGATCGTTCGTCCGTTGAAATGTCTTCTACAGCTTGTGTTGCTTACGAATCTCCTTTTTGACCGCTTTCTTCAGCCATCTTTGTCTGTTGCTCGTCGAAAATTTATTGAGAGGACAGTACAATTCGATCAAGTTGTTCATTCTTAATTCAAAAGATATGGCAACATTAATTTATGCACCCTCGGAATATTTACGTCCATCTTGTAGGCCCGATCGTCAACTTCATTGCCTTAAAGTTTCCCCGCCAGACATTTCTAAATGGCTTGGAGCTTCTTTCGGGGACAGCTAAAAGCGTTGATTCCCACATCAATGTTATATGATCAAAGGAACCTATGGGTGGACCTATATTTATTTCATCAACACTTTCCTCACTGTTGGTAAAAAGTAGATCTTGATAAATAGATCTCTGACCTTCACGCATTCGAGCCGTGGTTAGTACATGCTGAAACAGGAATTCGTCAAGTGTCATGCCTAATATCATTTGATCGAATCCTTATCTAGGTCCTTACTCTTACACAGATCCCAGTTAATCGACAGGGTATTGAAATTGCCTACAATAATGTTGTCTTGTTTCTGACACTTCTCACGAAGTCGGGTAAGTAACAGTTGATCTCTTTCCGCAGGCTGATTTTGAGGCCTGTATAAAACGGTAAAAGTCACATTTTCAGCTTTGGGTACGAATAAGTGACATTGCCGCATCTCCAGGTCATTGTCATTCCCACATTCGTCTGTGAGGATAAAGTCAACTGTACTACTTCTATACAGGGCAACACCAGCACCTCTTCTTATTTTTCGGTTACGTCGTAGCACCTGATAACCATCTATTCGAATTTCAGAGTCTTTTCTAGCTTCGGTTAGCCACGTTTCAGTTAGTGCAATTACATGAGGACGTAGCTTGTCCGCAAGTATTGTGAGTTCATTCAGTTTATTAAACAGGCTTTGCACATTTCCATAAAAAAAACTTTATTTTGTGGAGGTTTTCACATTTGGTTAATTGCCCAGCCATGTGACTTTTGTTAGGCTGACGGGTGTCCTTCACGAAAAGAGCCTTTGACGTCGGACAATCACCCCATTGCGTATTTCCAGGCCTTTCTCTCCTTGTTCTTTCAAGATGGCTAAGTCCGCCTTCAAGACCCTCCATTTCATTATCTCCTTCACTGTGTCCTCATGTTGAAAAAAACCGTCTCGTGGTCGGGGATTGATCCTGCTTTTCTCTCGAGCAGGAGATCTCTCTGAAGCCTGGGTTCACTCCCTTGAAAGTTGGATTTGTCCTTACTTTATATTCGGAAATGATTCAGTATCAAAAAGTCATCCTCCTCACTAAGTACATCCTTTAAGCACTCCATTAAAACCTTGGTGTGCTCGTCTATTGTACTATTTGGACAACAATTAGCTAATTTAGGGAGCCCATGTAGAATAATGCGCTGTGTACTATCCACCTAAACTGCGTCTCGGGAATTTTTTTTGGATAGTCCGGCTGAATCCAGTAGCGGCCTTGGTCCTATGACCATGAGGATTTGCGAGTCCAGACAGTTCCTTTGTATTAGCGGTTGCTGTGCTAAGTACATCTTGCACTTTTGGTCCGGAAAATGAGCCTATAATTAGCGGGGATTTAAATTCTGAAAGTTCTTCATGGGTTGAAATCTGGTGCCGAATATCAGTTTTGCAGACAGTTATCGATGTTTCTGTAGGATGTTGATAACGGTAGTCCTCGTCGACGGCAACTTGACCATTAATGTTACTTGAGTGAGTAAAATGTTCATACGCCTTACGTTGACTCGTAGTCAACCTGTAACGGCTTTCGCCTGTTGGTCCAACGTGCAGGGTCCGATTCCCGGGCCATTTACATTTTCGTTGACTTTCGACTCTTCGACGAGGTCCATTTCCGCAAGTGGTTCTGAAAGATTTTGCTTATGGAGCATGGAAACCATTACGGCTTTCTTTACGTTGGCCTTGTTTTGGCTTTCTATCGTCTCTGACATCTTGTCGTGCGTTAAAGTATGCAGATGTGTCTTAAGATTCTATATCTTCTTTTTCAGGCTTACCATGCCCTTTTGCATGACGGAAAAGGTTTGGAAAATTTCCGTGTATGTTAAGCTTTCTTTGATGTAATTTGAGTCTATTTAACTTGGAGGACTGCTAGCCCCTTTAGCGGGGAGTGATTTTGTCGCATCAGCCTTGCGATTTCTGCCTTCGAAATTACGGCTTGGGTTTTTAAACAAAATTAAATCGGCGTCAACTGTATGCCTCAGTGGTGTAATGGTAACGACCGATGCCAGTGAATCAGACGTTTTGGGTTCGAATCCCTCTGGCGCCAAGACCTTTACAAGCTGATCGATACGTTTATATTTGTCTCCCATAATAGATCGCATAGAGGGTCAACGATATGAAAGCTCAATGCAGTATGAATAAAGTGTTCAACTGTATAAAAAGGTTTTTGGAACGACTCAGCCGTTTGTAATGAGCTGGAATTCGGGAGAATTGTTGACAGAAGGAGATGTCACGGAGATGTTGCTCTTTTTGACTTATGTCCTACCGTGTCCCCTGAGGCTGGAGTTATTTCGAAAGCGAATCGATTTGCTAACAACAAATGTCTGCCAGAGTGCTAGGTGGACCTTAAAACCGAAAATAATATTTCCGATGGAGGACGAGAAATTCAAACAGCAATTTGAAGCGCACGCAACGGGTGACTGCCAACCAGGCCGTTTACGGCCAAGTCATTAAAGCAGTCAGAAAGGGTATGACAGCGTTTGCGGGTAGCTTGATGCAGAATTGTTTCGGGCTTATTAGCCTTCATCACCCAGGCCTAACCGTGCACAACAGCTCGTCGGACAACACAAACAAACGCACTCACAGACGGCGCGGTTGGTTTAACACTGGTGTCTATAAGATGGGTCATAAGAACTTCGTCGAACAGCAGGTCAGCAGCGGCTCGCAACCTGCCGTTTGCTGTCAATGCTGATTGGGTATATATTAACTCAGAAATGTGCGAACACTGATCGATTAGCTTCCGAACTAAACAAAGTTCAGCTGGTGGTCAGAGTCCCCCAAAGTGTGACAGCATGTTAGACCGAATCCGGCCAAGTCACAAAAACTGTAAGGACGATATGATAGCGTGTGGGGGTAACTTAATACAGAACTGTTTCGGGTTTACTAGCGTTCATCAGCCAAGCATAACCCTGGACACCATCTGGTTGGACAACACAAGCAAACGCACTCACATACGGCGCAGTTTTTCTTGCAATGCTGTCTATCAGATGGGTCATAAACAATTTGTCGAACAGCAGTTCATCAGCCCCTCGCCAACTGGCATTTGCTGTCACTGCTGATCGGGTATATATTTACTCTGAAATCAGCGAACACTGATTGAATATGTTTCTGAACTCAACAAAGTTTATGCGGTGGTTAGAGATCCAAAACGGGTGACCGTCTCACAGGCCGATTCTAGAGAATTCATAATAGCAGTAAAGGCTTTATGATAATGTCTGGGGATATCTCGATATAGAAGTGTTTCGGGCTTATTTGTTTTCATCAGCCAAGCATTAACCTGAACACCACGATGTGGGACAACACAAACAAACACATTTATATACGGCACAGGTGGTCTACCAATGGTGTATATCAGATGGGTCATACGCACTTCATCGAATGGCAATTCATCACCGCCCCCCACATGCCATTTGCTGTCACTGCTGATTGAGTATATATTCATTCAGATATCAGCAAACACCGATCAAATATGCTTCTCAACTAAGCAAAGCTCATGTGGTGGTCAGAGATACCCAACGCGTGACCGTCAGCCAGGCCAATTTCGGCCAAATCTTCCTAGCAATAAGGGTGGTATGATAGCGTCTGGGGGGTAACCTGATACAGATTTCCTTCGGGTTGATAAGCCTTCATCAGCAAAGCCTAAGCTTTAACACCAACTGGTTAGACAAGATTAAAAGAACGCACTCACACACGGCGCAGTTGGTCCATATCTGGTGTCTATCATGTCGGTCATATGCGGTTCATCGAAGCGCAGTTCGTTAGCCCCTCGCCAACTGCCATTTGCTGTCACTGCTGATCTGGTTTATATTCACTCAGAAATCAGCGAACACTGATTGAATATGCTTCTGAACTAAACAAAGTTCATTTGGTGGTTAAAGATCCCAAACGGGTGACCTTCTCACAGGCCGATTCAGGCGAAATCATAATAGCAGTAAAGGCGTTATGATAACGTCTGGGGATATCTCGATATATAAGTGTTTCGGGCTTATTAGTTTTCATCAGCCATGCATTACCCTGAACACCACCTTGTCGGACTACACAAGCAATCGCACCCGCAGACGGCGCAGTTGAGCCACCACTGGTGTCCATCAGATGGGTTATAAGCACTACATCGAACCGCAGATCATCAGCGCCTCACCACCTGTCATTTGCTGTTACTGCTGATATAACGTTATGTTATATCCCCAAGAACATCTCATTCAAATAGTTATACCGTTAATGCTATTCAAAATACTAAAATATAACATCAAATTTAAAAACAGTCATCTATCGCACTTTCACACGTAATTGTTCGCTAGTAACAACAGTTTTGCCTCGCTGCTTCTTGAAGACCTGGTGTTTAGTTTGTTGAAGTCGTCGTATAAGTTGTCTGGGACTTAAGTGATACTGGTGTGAAAGTATGTGAAGATCGAAGGCGGGTAAGCATCGGACACCTAACAGAATAAAACTAAACTTTTGTTGGAGATTTTAATTATTTCAGCCAGCACCCCGATTTTCAAATTAGATTTTACCATGTAATTCAACACAGGAAGTCAGATGCATGAATTCTGAATGATGCCGTAAGCGATCTCTATCCGTCGTTAAATTCTGCAAAAACTATCATCGGTAATCATATCAGATGTCA